>JAOBYE010357759.1:12290-29835 GCA_025403585.1 Parazoanthus swiftii
AGTCACTTCCCCTTTGCTCTTGAGACCATCAATGAACTCTTTCACTGCCGCTGAATCGGCCGATGTGTACAAACTAGCAGACTCCTCCGCCATAATTTCGTACTCGCCACTCGAAACAACTCTCGGTTTGTTCTTTATACTCTCTACAAAGTCACTTACTACCGAGGCATCGGGTGTGATGTATTCACTTGCTTTTGTTGCCATGGAAACAGACTGCTGACCACCACTTATCTTCCGCTGTGCAGCTGGACTGATTGCCGCTTCACCATAAACATATGAGTACGTGGATTGCTCTAAAAGAATGTAAACACAGAAAACAGAGACTTAACAACCACTGTAACAATAACAGTAGGGACCTTGAGCGAAAAATGACAACTTCAATAAATACGAAGCAAACTGCTACCAAACCCTGCTTGCATATTTACACAAACTTGCAACAAATTGCGAAATAATTGAACGCTTAAAATGTTTCAAAAGTGGACACACCAACACCATCCGCTTCTTCCTTAAGGCCGTGTTACACGGGGTCAACACGCAACAACGATTTTCCGCGCAAAACCGTATCGTATCATCTTGTGTTGCGGGTTTTTGGAACCAATTCAAAAACTCGCAGCACGTTGCCGAACCCAGTAATCCGCAGAAAATCGTCCCCGGTGACGTGTTATTCCGCGATACGGTGTCGCGCGGAAAATCGTTGTTGCGAGTTGATCCGTGTACCACGGCCTTTAAGCATGCTTTGTACGCTCATTATCGAAGGATACGTACAGTCTTTGAAATACAAACCTTCCGCGACAGGCTCCATAGAAAGGTTATTCATTGACGAAGATCTTGCAGTTGTTTCTGTAGTTGCCTTTAACCAAACTTGTTCATACACAGACTTGGGCCTGGGGGCTTCTGGTAGAGCAGGCAAGGGCCTATCCGGCATTTTCTTGACCTCAGGTTTCTCCATCGTCATGGGCGGCTGAGGAGCAGGTCGGCGTGAGGCATCAGGTGATGACAGTTCAGCTCTCGTGGCTGGAGATGTCGGAACCGGGATGGCCGGAGCGGGGCCTGTTGGCGGTGGTAGACGTCTTGACCTTGTTGCCAACCTCGTCTTACCAGTTTTACCAGTTGTGGGGTGTGAGAATTTTCTATCAACTGTGAGGGTAAAGTTAAAGCTGTTTAGTCATAGATCACTCATCGCTTCTCAACTTGCAGTAGAATATCAAAGGTTCCAAATGCTCATGCAACTCCTTGCTAGTAGTTTTGGGGAAACGTTGCACCCATATTTATTGGTGACTAAAGCTGTTAATACAACAACTGGTATAATAATATAAGAGAAATCGTGGTTTTCACTACACACGACGGAGGGTTCAGCCTCAAATCTCTAGCAAAAGCTACATGAGCATTTCCAGACATTACAACATAACTAAAGCAACATTAATTTCTGTGCACCTAAAGCTTGCTGTTGATGATCTTTCACCTTTAAAGTTTGCTTGTTATAGCTTGCATCCACCTTTTTACGCTTTACATTCTAACTGAAATAAACTTAAGGTCTTGTGTTCCAAGAGCAACAGAACTTAACCGCGTAGTGTATCTGTTCTTTAACTTTATGCCCTTTGTCCTACATGTAAGTTTGATATTATTAATTTTAATAAATTTATATTAACCGAACTGTTTAATAAGTACTCAAACGACATGTATAAAACCCAGTAAAATGAACTGCCTTTAGCATAAGATTAGCCAGAAAATAAGATATTTTAGCAGAGAGAAGTTATCTGATTTTCAGCCAACAAATTACGAACAACAAACGAACTGACTTGGCTGTTATCAAAGTTACAGTTAAGGGCGTTTCTTTCAGTTTACAAAGCCATTAGCTTTAGAACGATTCCATTACAGCGGCCAACAGTTCATTTGGCATGTGAAGGCATTAAGTCAGCCGGCAATCAAGTGCATTATTTTACGAATCTTATATTTAAGCTCTTTCTTCAACAGTTAAATGATTTATGCTTGCTTCGCCTGGGTCAAATGGCAAACTATTAGAATCACCATTTTCATGTCCATTGTCGATCAACTCGTCCGACTCTCCGTCAAGAGTTTTGCTCCCAACAGTACGCGACCTCCACTTGGGCTTCTCTGCAATTGAGGGTTTAACTGGTGCTGCACTCGTAGGAGATGATTTTACTTCTGCCAGATTCGCTCTTTGAACCTCTTCGAGCTCATCATCAACTGAACACGGCTCGGTTGACTTAACAGCAAAGGAAAATGGTCTTGACTGTTTTGTTATTTTACCAAGTCCTTCCGTTGAATCAGTGTTCGTTTTCACCAAATCAAAAGGCACAGAAATCGGACGTGCCTTTGCAGCAGGGTCTGGTTTCTTGGGATGGATAGCTATTCTTTTCCCAATTTCTGCATCATCCGATCCAGCACTTGATTTCTGCAAATCTTCCAGTGCTGTTGGTTTCGTTAATTTTTTTGTTTCTGTTGGTTTAACTGCTACAACAGCTGCCTTGGGTTCATCCTTTTCCTTTTTCTCTACTTCTGACTTTAGACTTGCCATCACGTCACTGCTTACTGAGGTTGGGCTCTCTTGAATCTTTTCCTCTTCTTCTTCACCCAAGTCATCCGTAAATATATCAACTGTCACTGCGTGCAGTTTCGTTGTTAGATTTGCAGGCTTATCAGAAAGCGCAGCCTTCTTTGAACGAGTTTCGGAAGCGATATATTTTTCTGAATCTGGGACCAACTTTGACAAGTCGCCCATTGAAAAAGGCCTCAGTTTATCAATAACTTGTGGTTTTGTGGCAAGTGAAGTTGGCTGTGGTTTTTCTGTGGATCCTTCTTTTGAATCAGTACTTGTCTTCTTTTTCATGTCTGAGAACTGCATCTGCACAGATTCAGTTGGTTGAGGTGTAGCTAATGATGGAGCAGAGTCCATGTTAACATCAGTATTCTTATCTTCCTCATTAACAACTGGTGAAATTCCCGATTGCCTCTCAACTTTGGACCTTTTGGTAAAGGCACCGACTGGTTTCAATATGTCTCCAACTGAAAGTGGCCTCAGAGGTTTAGTAAAATTTGGTTTCAATGCGACTGATGTCTGTTTGGGTGTTGGTTTTGGCTTTTCTTCGCTGTCTTCAGGGTCTAGAAGATCTCCAACGGAGTTTGACCTCTTACGAGCTCTTACAACATTTGGTTTTGCTTCTAGTGATGTGCGTGGTCCAAGTGGTGCCTTGGCGTAAAGATGACCTGAACTTGCAACCGATTTCTTTGCACTTCCAAAGGAACTAGCCCTCACACGTTTCTCTTCATCTGCATTCACTTCAGTTGAAGGTAACATTGGTTTAAAAGGAGGCATCTTCAGTACAGATCCTTCATCAGACTCGGAAACTGATTCTAGTGCACTTCCAAGTGACTGAAGACCGAGGGAACCTTTCCGTGTTTTATCTGAGTCAGCTAGATCACTTTTCTCACCTTGCTCCTTGCTTTCTTCACTGACTGGCTTCAATTTTTTATCAGCAGCTTGCAGTCTGAACATCGGTTGTTGTGGTAAACCTACTTTGGTGGTTGGAAGATAAAGTTGTGCTGGTTGTCCATCGCTTGTGTCTTCTTGGTCAATGTCATCTGTAATTGATTCCGGTGCATCGCATCCTGCCGACTTTGACCTTCGCAAAGCTTTTTCTGTTGGATTTGAACGTGGTTTCATCGCCAGGGAGCTCAGGCGTGAAAAAAGCTTTGAAGATCGACTTGGTTTGTCACTTTTCTTCTTGTTAGAAGACGACGAATTCGCTGATTTTTCATCTGGATTAGTTGACGTGCTTTCTTGATTGTCTGAAGATATAGCAACTACTTTCTTTTCAGATGTGGGCGAGGAGGCAGGTCTAACAATTGCTTCTTCTAATTCTTTAGAAACTATCTTCTTTTCAGTTGAAGGAGAGGAACCGGCTTTACCAATTGTTTGTTCTAGCTCCTTAGCTATTGCTGTCTTGTCTGACGCAAGTGATGCACCAGTCGTCTTAACTTCAGGTGACGATGATGAACTTTTTGGTTTATCCGGTAAAAGAGAGTTACTTATTTTCCTGTAAGAAGAACGAATCGAGTTCTTGGTCTTATCGAAGGGTGAGGAAGATCCTGCCTTTTTGTTTGGCGGAGGTGAGCTGCCTTGCTTTCTTCCTGAATCAAGTGAAGTCTTCCTTTCTTTATTTGAAGAACTGGAAGCAGTAGTTTTCTTTGAGGAGCCTTCTCCCTTTTCAATTGCAGGTGACCGAGGTTTTCTGCTCTCTGACGGAAGGGAGAAACTTTGTCTCTTTTTTGACAATGGCGAAGGTGTTCGACTTCTATCGGAGGAACTGCCGGCACCGCTTTTCTTGTCTAATGACGAGGTACTTCCACTCTTTTTTGCAGAAGCCGAGCCTACTTCTTTTTTCTTAGCCAAAGGTGAAGTTGCTTTCTTATTTGACGAGATGCCTGCATTTGTTTTTTTGGCCGGCGATGAAGTACTTGCTTTCTTATCTGGAGGAGATGAACTTCTATCTGTCCTCGTTGAAGGCGACGTTTTCTTATTGGGGGAACTGCTGGCACTGACCTTCTTGTTCAATAATGACGTTGTCGTTTTGCTGTCCGAAGCGGATGAGCCAGTCTCTTTTCTCTTTGGCAAAAGTGCCGACTTTGCCGTGGAAGACGAGGACGTTTTCTTGTCCGATGACGGCTTGTAGTTTGGTTTTCTCTCTGCCAAGTGTGAAGTGCTCGGTTTTTCATCGGAGAAAACTGAGCTGTTCTCTTTCTTTGCATCCTGATTTCCATTTCCTTCGAGATAAGCATGCATTTTTGTACAAACAATGTACTTGTTAGTTTCAACTGTTAGGTCAAAATACAGTGATATCTATTAGTTCATTTTAGGCCTGGAGTTAACAAAATCTAAAATACTTGTTACGTTGGGAAACCAACAAGAAAGTGCCGAAAATGATTTAGAAAAACCATTCTTAATTATAAAATGATTCAATGGTGAATTATAAATATATGTGGCAGAAACTTTATCAACAATAAAAATTTAAAGTAACTAGTCACTTATTTCAGCAAAATTGACACTGCAGCAATACTGGTCATTGTGTAAACAGTACTTACTGTGATGGCAGGACCAGTGCAGCATCAGCACTCAAATGGCGCATTAACATTACAAATTTATTTATGTACATGTAATTTCGGTCTTAGCAACTCAATGAAGAATACATTATTCCCAGAAATCTACCGAAAACTCAGCTAATGATACCTGGAACAAACTGCTTATTACATAAACTTAAGAATCCGAAAGACTGGAAAAAAATAGGTAATGCTTTTATGTCCTAGGTACTGGTGTGTCCCTGGAAGCACAAGCAGACCACTAATGGACATACAATGTACATGTAGACAAAAAAACTCTCGTCATCGAGTGGCTGCACCCATTCCCAGACCGTAAGTCAGTCATTACTTTACTCTTTGAATTTAATAAATAGTTGTTATACCTCCTTTACATCTAGATTGGTAAATGGCACATGTAAGTTAAATTTGAAATAAATACATGTACCGCTTTGAGTGGGGGTATTGACCACAGGATTCCCCTCCCAGTTGTTGTGCAGCTGCTTTTAAAAAGGGGTGCAAGATGGGGGGGGGGGTTACTACAGTACCTAGAAGTAACTCTTCACAGCACAGGTCTGCTTTCATTGGAAAAAACACAGGCTTGTGCATTTCGCCTCCTCCCCCTCCCCTATCCCTACTTCCCTCCAATGATCTCCTCTGGTTCTTGTCCACTGTTAAGCCTAGAAGCCTTGAACAAAACAAAGTTACATGAACACGAATGCTTGAGGGGGGTCAATCAGACCCCACCCCTCTACTTTCTCAAACTTTATTCCGATTGACATGATTTTTGACGGAGATGACCGGCACACTTTGAACTTTCAATTAATCACAGTCACGTGGTTTCTAATTGCTTTCCATGGCAAGTGAGATGAGGGAAACTCCAAAATTTTGCCGCCATCTTGGATTTATAAGTTTCTCAGATTTTATTCAAATTTGAATTATAATACTGAAAAGGAAGAGAAAACAGCATTTTGCGATTGAAATTTACAAAATAGGTACATTTAGAATACAATATAAAATTGTCAGCTTTAAGTCACTCTTTCGTGAAAAATTGAAATTTCAAAGTCAACACACCAATTGCGTGACTTATTGTGATGTCATCAGCTGTGATGTCACCTAATTAGTGTCGAACAATGTGTTAACAAACAAAAAACAGCAAAATCAAAGCTTTTGGTATTCTGTCAAGAAGCAATAATTTAAAGCCAAAATCATCTTGAAAGGCTTCTAGGGTTAAGCCCCCTTCTAATAATACCCCAGTCTCTGTTGTCTCGAGTGTATACTCTCTCTCTTTAACCCCCTTCTAACAGTCAACTCTAATTCTCTAACATCTTAAACGTATTAAAAAACTCCCAGCCACTATTAATGCTCCTTCCTATTTGGCTTCCATACCCAATCTCAAAGTCTAAATTATAAGTACATATAAGGACCTTCCCTCTACAGAGCACCCTTAAAATAAGTCCTCAGTCTGTAACAAGCTCCCAGCCTCTCTTAAGTCCCCTTCTAACAATGTTAAATGATTGTGAACAAGTTTGGATCTACTACAACAACCAGAACCATTAATTTTAAAACTCTTACTTGAGGATTCTAAACAAACACTATTTTTTTTATTTCATTTTTTTTAATATAAAGAAATAAATTTCCAAAAAGTGGTTGTACATGTAGTCTTTTGGAAAAAAATTAGCATTGGTCTATTAGGTAATTTAAAAAAATTATGATGTATGATATTTATTTAATTAGTTTTCAGCAAAAAGAACTGTCAGTTGAAACAACCAAAACTATAAAGAGTTCAGACTTCAGTCTCAACACTCATTGAAAAATAGACTGATCATTTATAATCTGAACTAATTATCGCATGAGTTTTATCCCACTGATATCTCCAAATTGAAGGTAAAATTGTGAGTGGAGTTATTAAAAGAAGTTTGGTTTAAATATGAACAAAACTTTTTAAAATCTTACCTAGTTGACTCACATGTCTTTTAAGCGACATTTTTCCTTTTTGTTTGATAATATATTTTAATGTGAAGAACCTGTCAACAAGCTCTTAGCTAAGAGTACCACTCACTATAACTGAAGTAAATATACTGTCTTGTAAGTCATAATTACAGCAGATGTACTCATGAATGAATCATATCAGGCCAATACCTGGCAAGAAAATTAATGACACTCTGGACAATTACCATAATTAACCCTTTTCTATCCAAAAGCACCAGTTACTGTGGTGATAAATTATTTTTACATGTACCTGTCTGTTACATTTCCTGTAAAGTGGTTAGGAGAGTTTTGCTTTTCATCTTAGGTACATTTTGGAGTGCACAGGTCTCAAGTGACCCACATCTGGTGGGCCAAGCCTGTACTTCAGCATCGAAACCTACTGGACTGACGTGTTGCCTTGTAAAAAGACCCACAACTGCATTGAGATTCAATATTTCCCACCAAATCTGATTGCATCATGTTGCCAAACATCATTTTTGAACAAGTTTCAAAACATAACTTATGAGAGTTTCAATGTGCCAATAGCCACATTTCCATTTTCCAGTAAAAGGGAAAATGGTCTCATAATTCAGGAAATGCCATTTTAGGGAGTCTAATTTTTAAAAATTTCTGGGGGAGCATGTCTCTGGAACCCCTAGAAATGTGCACCTTCTAAGCAAGTATTCCTACAGGTGACCAGCATTGGGCCCCAAAAACTTAGGACCTACGGAAGTGGATGACCAACTCCTCTTTTCTCATAGCCAGCGAACTTACATTGTATTATTACTGTATATCCTGGTAATGTGAGGAGAATATAGATATTGATAAACAAGTGGGGTGACAAAAGGTTAAATGAGTACTAAATTTCAATACCTGACTCCTTGGGTCCAGTTGTTGGTGACTTGGTAAATTTTTCTGTTGTATCAACAATCTCATACAAGCCTGTATTATCTGCAACACTTGATTCAGAGTTTGGAGTTAATGTCTGTGGTGACTCACGAGGTGAATTCTTCGGTGATATCTTAGGAGAAGGAAGGGGGGATCCTCTTGGAGAGAGGCCTGGCGATGAAGGGGCCAATGTGGGGGCCGATGTCTTTCTTGACAAATTTTGGACCTCCCCTCCAGACTGCCGAGATTTGGCAGTAGACATGGGCTCAGACAACTTCCGAATATTGGATGACACACATGCTTTGGGTGGTTTTTGTAGACGAGGTGGTTTGTTAACTGGTAAGGGTTTGCCGACATTTGAATCCTGCTCCTGAGTCTTTCCAGGAAGACCTGGTAATGGCTTCCTGGGTGGTGACGGTTTATTCCTTAAATCACTTGTCACCCTTCTGGGTTCATTTGTTACTTTCGTCCTTTCAAACTGTGGCCCTTTCTTGGGTGGGCTCTCAATAACAGTCTCCACACTATCATACATATCTTCATCATATTTACTTAACCTTTCATCCTTGCATTGTTTACCTTCTGTGAATCCATTTTTGTTACCATTGACAAAGCTATTGTCACCTTCTTCGGAGAGGTGGTGTAAAGTTCTGTTTCTTGAGCCAGCATTTGACACTGACTCACTCGCATTGTTATTGTTATTTCTATTTACATGAAGCCGTGCCGGCTTTGGAGGAGGTCTCCCCGAGCTTGGCACAGATGGTGATGACTGACGTGGTTTTGGTGGCAATGAAGGTTTTGTAGAACTTAAAGCTTGGTTTCTATTGACATTACTGGCTAATGTTTTAACTTGTGTTTGAGGTCGTGGATTTGGGCGAGGTTTGGGGTTTGGAACTGGCAGGGTACTGGATCTTTTTGATCCAGACCCTTCCTCTTCCATTGCACCTGTTAATGTAAACACAAAATGATAATTAACAATAAATTAATAGTAATTATGTAAAAAACAAGTCAATAATAAACTGAAAACACCTTTATCTCTCATTAGTTTTCAGTAATTTTATTGTAAAAAAAGGTTGGAAAAATTTGTCCCATATATCACTCCCTCAAGAAAACAAAAATAATAAATTTTGACCTAACACCAGTTTGAGATAACCCATATGTAAAAAATTACTGTTCACAGCATTGTGGAACCCCTAAAGAAAATTAGGAAATGTTCAACATAACACGTGCTTGAGATAGCCCATAGTTAACTACAGTTATCCCTCAAACCCACTAGTAAAACCAATAATGCAAACAAGGTTTGATGACACAGCTGTTTAAGATAACCCATAGCAAATTGCAGTGGTCCCCCATAATCTCAAGCTCTCTAGGAAAACCAAAAGATATTCAACATTCAAGATAACTCATGAATACTGCAGTAGTATATTATAAATTATCAATAACAAGTGGGTAGAGAAACAGGATTCAGTTTGGGATAATAAAGATTCATTATTTATAAATTTAACTGAGTTCGAGATATGCAATGGGAGGCTACTCTTTATACTTTATTTCACAGAAAGATGAAGTGGTCCTCCATCAAAATGGCAGATAGACAAACAATTCTGACCATTTATTTTGATACTAATGTTTTATAACTTATTATTTTCTTTATATAAATATTATTCAGCCAAGGCTGGTTTCTGTAAAAGCATAAGCTAAATCTAAGTCAACTTTCTAGATTTTACACTTAACTTAAATGTCGCTTGACACAGATTTATTTATTTTCTATTTGCATACAACTCAATAAGGATTAGACCACTTACAATAGATAATATGTCCCAGTATAACATTAGTGTGCACACTAATTAGCTTTTTCCATCAAACTGACTGTAATTCTTATTTCTCCAATTAAAATTATTTAATATGGAACCAGTCTGTCTTAGGTCCTGGATGTAATGATAATTATGTAGATTCAATTGAACTGTTCGTAATGTTATTGTTGTGCTTTGTAAGCCGGTGACTGTGGCCATGCTTTGTAAGCCTGCAGTTAAGGTCAGCAGTCTGTTAGAAGTCAACCGCCATGTTATTTTGAGTTTTGTTGTAAGCTCAGGATTTAGCCGAATAAAGCCTAAGTTTACTGGGCAATTGTCTCTCTACTTTCTCTACACTGGAAATCTTTTTTCTTCACAAAAACATAATATTAAGCTTTTAAGGGATGACATGGGTTGTAAACAGTTTACCCTCAAAGAAAAGTTAAGTATTAGCTAAACTTCAATAATTCCACTTGCTCAGCACCAACATTATTCTTGACATGGAGGTAAGATTTGTATGTAAGACCAGTTACAAAACTAAAAAATCTACATGTACTAGGCAAACTTTGAATCCCACTAGTCGATGCTTATGTAACTGATTTCTTGTTACTAAAACAAAAAATAATGTTGTTCATCCGTCATTGTGATCAGAGACCAAGGGCATTATGTGGACAGTTAGGTGCAGTGTTGACAGTTCCTATGGTCAACTGATTATGCCCATACGGGGTACGGAAAATTCTGTCGCAATCTGGACATCTATAGGTGGCCCACTTGGGTAGGTGGCAAGGAGGTCGCTTTGGATTTACGCATCTTATGATGTTTCCACTATACCTCCCAAACCCGCCATTGTACAAAGAGAACTGTCAGCACCTTTGCTGATTCGGCCTCACCAGCCGGACCGATCTAGCACCTGGGTCTCCAAATACAGCAAATTCAAATATCAAAATCTTAACTCTTAACGTCAAGTTTTATGTTTCACATTTCAGCTTTTTTTACCTTACTCTATTTTGCCTAGATTCAACTTTTGATTGATTAAGTCTGAAATCACTACAAAAGTTTTCTAATGCGACTTGAATTACAGCACTGCATCTACTGGCCAACATGACCAATGAAGGACAACAAACCACTAGACAAAAGTAATCAATAAACTAATTATATAACCAATGTCTAACGTCAAGCCCTGAATTCTGTTTACAGAGCAAGTCCTAAACAATTAAGTTTGAGTATTTCTTTAGTTTGGATCTTGAAATATGACATAAACTGGTTGTGGTGTGTGAGGTGCCACTTTTTATGAATACAATGGCAGTGAACGGGAGAGGGCCTAGGACTGCAACCATTTATATTCATCACATTTTAAGATGGCACTACACTGGGAAATGTTTTAGACTCACGAAAATAATGTCACACTAATACACTTGTCATTACTTCTGACTTGATTTTTGACTGCCAAATATAAACTATTATAATCAGGAAATATACTAAAGTTTAATCTGAGAGCAAAAGTGTTTTTCAGCCAGGGACCCCTTTAAAAATACAACATGACAATCCCTGTTTCCTCCATTCTTGTTTCTAAAGCTTAACTAGTCTTGCTTTCTCATGATTTTGCAAGAACTTTTTCATATTCACAAGGTGTACATGACAAACTTCTTCAAATCCAAAAATCTTATGATCCACCTGCCTTTCTCCCTGTCAAAAAGCTACTGATGATAAATAGAATATACAAATAGGTAAGTATTTATGCTAGAGTTGAAGTATTCCAGTGTTGACAGATCTTGACTTGCATTGCATGACATTAACCATTGTTTACATTATTTTTTAAAACAAACATTCCCAAAGGGATAAAACAAAAAGCTGTTGTGTTGAAGTATTCACCTAAATATTTTGATGAGAAATTTGGTGCCCAAGAGGGCAACACCTTTTTATGTGTTCCTCACTTTAAAATTATTTATGAAACCAAATAAAATAATTAATAACTATATTATTGTTAGTTTTCGGTTGCATGCCATTAATCCAACTTGCATTTGCTTGTTTAATATTAGATAATTTAATTTAATAACGCTTACAAATTATGAATCCTTCGAGCGCAACTTCCAAGTAACACTACTTTAGTACTAAAAAACACAAGATTATTTCATTATTTATCCAGTTTCATCGATAACATCAATCAAAAATCGAAGTTCACATACTCAGTCAGTTTCAACAGCAAGTGAAACATCTTCGAAAATTTCATTCTGCCCTAGAAAGAATTCAAAGACTAAAAATCCCAGAAAATAATTTTACAGAACAAATTCCTTTACTTCTCAAGCCGTTTTAAATACCACGACACTCTGAGTTACATGCACAAACTATTGAATTCGAGACAATGAACAAATGCAACGCGAAACTGTATGCGGTCAATTCAAACAACGTACAAATCAGATATAGAACTGGTCTGTGCGTTTACCAAACCACAACTTATTAAAACAAATTTACTGACGTTTATCGCCTCTCTCAACGGATTTCTTTGTGAGAATAAAAACGGTTCTCATTAAAGTTTCAAAATCAATTAATCAGACTGTGGTCAGAGTATTGGATCTGGCAAGCAACGAGCTAGTGGCAGTGAAAGTGCCAAATACTGATACCATCTTAGACCGTGCTTCTCTCGAGAAACCTCTGACATTAACACAACTTTGGTAGAAACACCATCATCGCTACCTACTACACGTTTTGTACTAACAAGAGAAACCTGTTTGAAAGCCAGAGTTTTATACAAGGAAGTATCAAGATTATGACTCTTCGAGGTGGCAAGAAGAGTTAACAACAATCCCCATATAACATTTTCTGACTCGACAGAAAGACTTACCGAGTACGCAGAAATCTCGAAATCTAATGCGCTTTCAGTCGCTTCAACAAACTCCAGAGTTAATCTGGTCCCCTGCTATCAGGGGGTTTCGGCTAATAAGTTCCATAACGAGTAAAACGTCGAAAATCGCCCAGAATAAGTCGACTGCCAGTTACGAAAGCTCCACTGTTCTTCGATCGAACGCGCAGTTGAGGCTGGAGCCCGGGAGGCAAACAAAACACACGTGGGGGACTGGTACGGGAGGTAAAACGACACGAAATTATTTTTCGTTCATGGTCGACTTACCTGCCTCAATGCCGCTCCAAAGGGATATCAAATCTTTCACTCTTACCCGTCCCCTCATATTTTTGTGCTTCAGCACCGCCTTTCAAGAAACTGCCAAATACATAAATATCAAGTTTGAGAGAGTTTGCGTTTTATACGGAGCAAATATTGACGGAAACTAAAGGAATATCTGCCCAAGCCCGCCGGTGTGACGTATCCAGTGAAAGGCAACCACTCTTCCTGCGAGACCCCAAATATGGAGGAAGCGTGTGCGCATCGCACTCAGTCGCGACCGGAAAACACTCAGACCAGATGGATAGGCTTGTTTCAGATTGACACGAAGGCATTTGAGCCCCAACCAGTGAAGATTTGAAGCGTTTTGTTCATCTGTGCCGCGTACCTGTAAAGGTATTCAGAATCATTCCTTCAAAAACTGAAATGAAAATCAAAAGTGGAAATTTCTTTATTCGCTTCAAAGTCACTTTCATTGTTACTGTTAGTATTTTTCGGTTTACACCGAGTATTTGCGTTTCGACATTTGTTTGAAAGAAGTCTCGGTGCCTGTCTCGATGGAGTTTATTCTAAATCAACAAATTTATCATTTTTTGTCAGCTGGACTGTCAGTGTGGTTTCTACGCTATCGACGTTTTTTGATGAGGTGGTTAAAATCTTGGTTTATAATACTTTTAATAATACTGAATATTTCGCTTGAGTTCCTGGTTTTATCAGGAATCTATAGTTTGTACGGTGTGCGCGAATTATGCACAGCTGATGACTTGTTGATCAGAAGTGCAGGTGGTTTGCAAATGCACACCGCGAGGCGGTGAGGATATTTTTAGCGTGCCAGTGTGAAAAACATCACCGCAAATGTATTTCTCCTTAAAAAATTAAAACCATTAGATAACTTTTTGGACTTCATACTGATCAAAATAATACCAACAAATAAAAATAGTTCTAGAAAATTCTGTTTTAACTGTGTCTACATGTCTATGTAGAATCTGTAAACGTGATATTTGTTCCCATACAGTTTCGTGCGGTACTCTCAAATTACAATTCAGTATTGTTCAGTTGCTATTAAATAATTGAACTATTTATTAAAACATGCAAACTGCTCTCGTCTCGCTATTTTTAACACTATAAGAAAAAGGGATGTTTCTAGATTTTTGGTAGTGTTTTGTCATTACTCTTCGCTTCGTAGTCTAGCTAGCCAACTTAAAAGTCGTAATATCATCGAATTGAAGCAGATACTATTCGTATAAATTTTCATTCAGTCTTTACACTGGATTCTTCATTTTCCACTGCTAAAAACTGTCAGAAATAATGTATCGTTTGTTTTACAGACTAAAACATACCAAAAAGTAAGTTAGAAGCAAAAAATATAGGAGCACGACTTCTCAGCAGTACTGACAAATCATTAGCAAAAAAGGCGCTACCCACTCGGCCACTATCTTCTATTTTTCTACCGTTACAAGCAGTAAACATATCAGTTTTCTTCATGATCTGAATTAGTTAGTGTTTGGCCGTCTTATAAGCCTTTTGGTGCATCTTTTCAACATGCTAGGGCCCCTATACTGCACCCGCTGAATTTTGCAGCGAAGGTCAATCACTTTGATATATACAGATGTATACATATATTAAAGAGGTATAAAGAGTATATTTTTCAGTACTGAACACAGTCTGCGGCCCAACATACTCATCTCCAGTTGCCAAACAATATTGCAATTCTGAACTAGCATTATAATTTGTTTTATTACACGCCGGCAGGGTTTTGTTATATTTAAGTTGGATTTGGTTAGTATATTTTTTTAAAATAAATGTTATTAATGTTACGGTTCAACCGGATGTTACAAGTTGCTAGTATTTGTAAAAGAAAAAGGGAAAAATTATAACTATTTTTATAAAAGACTTCCTTCTTGTGTTAAAAGCTAAAACAATATACTTTTCAATGTGAATATTATCTTTTCAGTAGTGAGAAGTAGAAACTATGGGGATAAATTGCCTTTATCTCATCAAGACAATTTGAAAAAAAAAAAGAATAAAAATTTGCGATAAGAATGATGTTGTTTAAAAAAACATCGATACTTATATTCGTACAATTTTTCGTTACACCCGAGTACAGAATGCGGCTCGATGTTGCCTGTTGGTGGAAGGATGAGATGTACTGACAATCACAAATTACGCCGGTTTATTCGTCAAATATTGCAATCTTTCGTGTACGTGACACATCACAACTGTTTCTGATGTTTCTGGCGGGTGTTTGGCAGGTGGTTTTGTTTCAACACAGCCTTGAATGTTTTTCGCTAATGGCAGTATTGCTCGCTTTATGCAACACTTTTTAAAATTGTGATAAATCATGGAACTATACATCGCTCTGTCCCACTTTCAGTTCAGTAAGGATAAAGACTACATTCACATTTTCATTTCAAACTGATAACTGACCAACTAACTATTAAAAAGACACGATGCCACCGAGACTGACGTGACGTCATGAAGTGTCGTGTCCTTCGTTTCCCCTTAAGCTTTTCACGACTGATCATGTCAATACCAACAAAAACAAGAAGAATTATCGTTGTTTATGGCAATGCTAACTTTAAATACTCTGAGCTGCGCGGTCGTTTTACTCTCTTAAATTGTTACAATTGTTATTACAAGTGTGCGTGATATTTTTTGAAAGTTCGATTTCTGACCAAATCGAATTAGATTAACCACAGAGAATTTACATTTATATAAAACAAGCAATGAAGTCGCCATGTACGTAAGTTTTCAGTCATAATTCCTGCATAAGACTAAAGATTATCTGAACAGAGAATTCTATACTCAACAAGAAAACAAACAAAGAAGGGTGAGTTTAAAGGTGTACTACCAAAAACCCACCTACGTATATTTTTTAATATTAGAATTTGTCTTTAACCCACCTCGTCTTTGTTGCGTTTTGGACCTGATCACCATGTTATCAGGAGATAATATCAACAGTAGCGTCTTTCCCCAGCTCTGGTTTTGTCCTATTTCTACAGTCAGTAAAGCAAAAACGCCTAAACGGCAAAAACTATGATAACCGTTTTGCCTCTCACGTCTTGTATAATCGCCAAGTATCAGCAAGCACTCGCTTCGATCTGACGCCTGGTCAGTACGGTTTCATTTTCCAAAACGAACCACTGAAGGGGAAAGTCATTTTTGTTCTTGTAGTTGTAACAGTTGTGCTTTTTAAAAGTAAAATAAACTACTAGGGAACATAAAACCCTTTTGTGTGTGTTTCTGAGACCACTGTTTACCGTATTGCCGGCTGAGTGACGCTGTATTAATAACTGTAGGACAAAACGATGACAACAAAGGACATGACAACACTGGTCGAGCCAAGTAATGATATTGGAGAGCAAAACAAAAGCCCTTATAAACCTTTTATTCAATATATTGATCGTGAGTTATGGAGCAGAAAATGATAGACAATCTGGTTTTATTTTTAACATCCACACTTACAATCACAATTGGTACATTTGTGCAATATCTTGCTAGGATTAAACACTTCAAAAGACTAAAGTTGCCTTTTATGATATTTATAAAAATATATTGATCTAAAAACTCGCATAAGAGAATAATCACAAAACACAGAGAAATAGATAAAAAAACGTTTTTCTTGCGTTCATTTTCAGTCGAATACTGGAATAGTTTGTTAAAGTAAGATGCCAAAAGGGGTACTTAAACGCGACTAAAACGAAGAACGAACTATATACCGGTTGGTCATTTCCTTCCCGATACCAATTCTCTGTTCATAGTCCCTTGAGGACAAAACTGAACCGTGTAAACCACTTTAAGAGCTTGTTATTTTTGTCTCTATTTCTCTTCTTATATCACTGCGGCAAATCCCTTGTTTCCCGCGGAAGCACTACGTCATTAAATCTGGCTCAGAGACTGACCAGAGATGGGGGGACACGTAGTTTTGTGAGCAGGCAGGTAAGGTGGATCAATCTTTAGTTCTGTGCAGTTGTCAAGAGTCTTACTCGTCCAAACTCTCTTCAACTTGTTTGCTTTTGTCGCAGGCGCCCCTTACTTAGTAACTATTGAAGAACGGCCCAGACATTTTTACTGACAAATAATACACCCATCAGTCCAAGGGAGGTAAATCGAATTTTCAACAAGTAATGAAGTATTTCATTTCGGGTTTTCCAAATTGCTACTATTAAAAGAATGTAAGCAGCTTTTGGTTAACTAATTACTCTCCATAATATTTTAAAATCAAGTTTCATTTAAGAACTGATGCTAAGGCAACAGCCGTTTCAAAAGTGCATCAAATTTTGATTAAAAATTTCTTGAACTTATCATTTACAAATAGAGAAATAATCAAAACATAACAACAAAACAAAAGTTGTCACAAAAAAATCTCGCTTTTTTGTTCAAACTATATTTAGCATAATAAACTTTGTTTAAAACAAATAAAATGACGTCATCCAATTAAAATAACGTCAAGAGATGTGTTCGTAATTGTAGCTACGCTTGATTGCTTTAAAGTTCAGATCTTAAGTCGGATGAACCGTGGCTGTGAGGGTCAATTTTGTTGCCCCTCCCTCCCACCCCTGTTTCTCTCTGTTTCTCTGTCTCTCTATCTCTCTGTTTCTCTGTCTCTGTCTCTGTCTCTGTCTCTGTCTCTGTCTCTGTCTCTGTCTCTGTCTCTGTCTGTCTGTCTGTCTCTCTCTCTCTCTCT
>JAOBYE010357760.1:0-14807 GCA_025403585.1 Parazoanthus swiftii
ATTAAACGTCTTTCGGAAATATTCGACCTTCATCAGTGTATTAGTTATGAGCGCTTCCTAAAATTAATTATCTGAGGATTGACGGAAGTAGAGACGTCATCAGGAGCTTAGGACAGTGCTGTTCCAAACTCCAAACTGAAGTTACAGGTTTCGCAGTGATTCAGTTTACTGAGGATGGTGTTGAGCTTTTACTGCGGTGCATAGCAGTGTGTGCTTTGGAAGCTTCCCACTCACCTTTCGAAACAGCAAAATATATGTCCTGAAAAAAGAAAAAAAGAACGTAAGACTTACAAAATTCTCAGAAGAAAATCGACACAGCGACTACCTAACAATTGATTGTATAATGAAAGAGGGTTGTTTTATACATGACCAAGAGAGAGCACGATGCGTCTTCTCACACTGCCTTTTAGAGACTCTGCACTCTCCACCCTGCACCCTGCACTCCGACTCTGCACTCTGCTTTTTAAATCAAACCCAACTTTTAAAAAGAATATGCCAAAATGAGTTGACAGCTTTTAAAGAAACATTTTTGTAGTTAAGCATAACATTTGACAAGAACTAAAATGGCCGGAGCAAAAAACTTCACAATCTGGTCTCTCACAAAACAGGCTTGTCTTGATCTGAATTTTTTGTTGAAAACCTATTTACAGAAGTCTGGGGTGGGTGGCTTCCCAGGAACCAGGCTTGATCTAAAGTTTCAATCACGTACTTTGACATTAATGAACTTGCTTCTTATCTTAACTGCTTTTAGGCACATAGATGACCTTCAACTGACAAGTGTTCCAAGTGAAAAGTTCTATCGAATTACAAAACTGAAAGTTCTGTGAGAACTGATTTCTTGCTTTGCATACCTGTTGCTTACGACTCGTAAAGCAAATATAAATTATTTTGATATTTTTTGTCCCCTAATTACTGCTGTACACTATCACGTTTTTGAGGTTGATTGAGCCTCAAACAGTTGGAGAGGGGCTGGTTCGGCAACAACCCTTGTTTTTTTTAATGGAGTTTTATGAAGCTCTTCAAAGAATTTCCGAATTCCTTTTTAGTAGCTGTTACTTATTAGTTAGCACGTTTTTGAAGTGATTTCTGACATAGCCACCCCTTTTAACGATTCAAAAGAAATGTGAAACATTGAAAATTACTTCGATTTTTATCAAAAAATTTACAAACTGTCATTCTTATGTGATAGTTTTGCAAAATAAGCTGTTTTCAAAAACTTGCATAAGTAGGCTTACTACATATTTGTAAGCAGGTATATTCTCAAAAACAAGCGATTTCAGCAAAATTACGTCATTCCATCGGCTCTTGTAACCATGTCAACGGTCTAATTAGCACGTGACCAAAACGTTTGAACCAAAATGGACAGTTTCATAGCATGGATTTAGTTTTAAAACTTCACACGGTATTAGTAGTATCTAGTTTTTAACTCAGTTTTTGTTGCTTTTGCGTGCCACAACTTGTTTTACGATTAATTATATTATATGTTTTTAGGTTCAGTATTATTTTTTAACGATTGGTTTTATTTTCTTACAGCAACCTAGCATACAACAAGATAGAACGTTTAGAGGATAATGCTTTTTCTTCTGTTCAGAAGCTTAAAGTTTTGTAAGTAAACCTTCCGTCTAGTATCTGTATAAGGCAGCTTTTGAAAATGGTCGGCAATTTGTGTTGGAAATTTCACAACCCTGACCAATACTTAATGTTGGATTTGGGATTTTCTTCTTCTTCTTCCTGTTATTCCGATCTAGCGCCTTTTTTTTGGAGAAAAGAAAATACTGGCAGAGTAGTGGTAGCTTGGGAGCAAGGCGTGTTGTATAGCGATGCCTTCGCTGATAGTTTTTAAGACGTTATCAAACCTTTAAAGAAGACTACTTTTGTAAAACTGGCGCATAAATAAACTGTTATACTTCTTGAACAGAGGAGAAAGTTAGCTAGTGCATGTGACAATGTATAGCTGTTTAATCACACACTTTCGTTAGTTGATTGCAGATGGCATAATAATTGTCTATCCCATCTTAAATGCTCTCGTATATCGGGTGATTCTGGCAGCTCGCTTTTGCGGATTTTGGAGTCCGTCCATTGCAGCTTTTTTTAAAAATTACCCCACGTCACAGTAGTCAAAAAGGGGTTGAATGAGTGCATTTTAGATTGAAATTGGATATTATGGGAAACTTATCGGCGTGCCTAATTTAAAGCACCCAACGCAGAGGAGATGCGATTACAAAGGCTGTCTTTTTGTTCTTCCCATACAAGGCGTCGGTCAATAAGTATGCCGAGCGACTTAGTGGACTGAGCTCTATTCATATATTCATGCAGTTTTTAGAACCTTTAAACTGAGCTGAGTAGCCAGCCGCAACTACTATTCAGATCATGATTTAACTCTTGATGAAGACGAACCTTAGATTTGAAGAGATTCGTATTTGTATCGCCTGCGTACTTTCGTGCAGCTGAGGGTCTTTAAGCACAGGAGCTGCATACTCCATCTGTGTTGATTGTGTTATGGTGTCAAGCAAAATTTAGGAGAAAGGGATTACCAACGTTTTCGGGTATCGTGATGACTATTTAATTAAACGCACTTTAACTCGCCTCCTGTGATGTTGGTGTCCTTCTCGGTCAGTGGTGACTTTTCCTAAAATTATATAAGAAACATTTTGATATTATAGTGGCGTGTAATCTGGCGGGTTGTTTCCTTGGTAACAAGGGTTTTCCCGTGAAGAAATGCACTTTTTCACTGCGTGACTAGTTGTGACGACGTCATCAGCTGTGACGTTATTTAAATAGCGTCAGAAGGTGTGTTAACAAACAAAAACAGTCGTGTCAAAGTATTTGTTATTCAGTCAAGAAGCAAAAAGTTAAAGCTGAAAAAATCGAGGGATGAGTAATGAATAAGACTCTCAAAATACTCCGCTTAAACCCCTGGTTGATAAGCCGGTAAACATTCTAAACAGACTCAAATTTTTGGCAAAATGCGTTGTGGCGGAAACGATAAGTGATCGCTCCGGTCTTCGATTACCAGACAGATAAATGACAATCCTTTGACAACAATTTCAAGAAACGCACTTACAAACCTTACTGACTTGGCAGATTTGTGAGTACCAGTAACATAACATTAATCTAGTAACAAAGCAAGTGCATGTCAGAAATGCTTACTAAATCCTGGTCTATACGGAGGAGTGGTGGTGATGGTGTGTGTGTCTGTGTGTGTCTGTGTGCGTTGGGGGGGGGGGGGGGGGTGTTGTGGCAGTAAGTGCCTGTGTCATATTAATACCTCAGTAATCAACGAATCGCTAAAGGTAAAGTCTCTATTTTGCGGCATTTGCAATTTCTCTTTCTAGGAGCGACGAGTTCGGAGGGAAAATAGGGACTACTCGTAGCCTAATAAGTTAAAACTCAAAAGTTTTGTGACTTTTTTCTTCACTAAAGTTGTGTTTTTAATCAACGTGTTTCAATTGCAACTAGATTTTTGGGGGAAGTGTTAGTGCAACTTTCTCGGATTTTGAAGTTTAATTTTTTACAAGTTAAAGTTCGTTCCAACAATTTTTGGTTAATTTTGAGTCTGACGTATCAAATAACCAGATTGGCCGCTAAGACGGTCTCAAAAAGTCCATAACGTTATTTGACGTCACATAATCAACCATAGACAATCCAAATTTTTAGACTGAGATTTCGTACGTACCCTCCAAATTTCACTGTGCTCCCAATACTGGCTCTAGTTGTTTCGGAGTCACGAGACCAAGAGTCGGCTAAACCTGACAACCTGGAGCCGACAGTGTGTTTCGAGCTCAGTCTCTACTAGGTTTGTATACTTATAGCTTACTAGCCTCCTCCTCAGGCAACTCTAAAATGAAATTTAGCAAATGATGAAGCAGGTAGGGAGAGTTATGATTATTGTAGGCTAATGTGTGGACAATGAGGTGAAGGAAGGGACAAGCGGAAATGTCGCGAATCCTCTTTTTTTCGTCTCAATCTCTTATTTTGTATATGTAACAACATATACGATATAAATACAGAAATTACATAAATTAAGATACAGTATAAGTATATTGTTGTTGTTGTTATTAATATTACTACTATTATCATTATTAATAATACTGTCATTGTTATTGTTATTGCTATTATTATTATTACTACTACTACTATTAGAACTAATAATACTTTTACTTCTACTGCTACTACTATTATTCTTTGTGTTTTTCTTATTGAATTTTATTCCAACATTTGTTTATGAAATTAAACACAGATTTTTACATAACTGCAAACTTGGTTTTCCAAACGACTTCACGTTCTTTGGAAGTTGGGTACAAAACTTGTAAGTAATTCCTTGAAAAACGCTCAGAGTCAGAGCGCTGATGCTTTCTTTTTAATTTTTTTTAACAAAATGTTAGTTATAATAGGAATCAATAAAACATTATTAATACTAATTATAATGATAATAAAAGTAATAACAGAAACAATATTGATAATCATAATTTGAGAATAATGTTATTTACTGTAACATTTATCATTAGTTCAAAACTGAAATCTCCATAATAAAACCATTAGAAATATGGCAAAAATTTTCTTATGTTGTAAGATTGAAAGTTAACAAGTGTTTACCTGAACTTCATTAGGATGGCAGGGATCATTGATGGCCAAGTAGAGTATATTATAAAGTATAACTAATATATGAGGATTTCAGCTATTGTTATGAATAAGTCTACCAGCTGGGGACAAAGGTTTCTTTGTATTATGTCTCGAAGCTGTTTAAATTTGAAAAGGTTTGTTTGTAAACATTACGTCAGTTATAATCCGCCGATAATGATAACTGAAGTTACTACAATAATATTTTGAACAATTAACAGTTATATTCTGGAATCGAGGTGAATAGTGGCAGAATATTCACCGACATGCAAAGCCTAGAGGTGAACATTTTAAAACCACTATTCATCGAGATTTAAAGTCTTTAAAGATGACTTTTTGAGAGTTTTCAGCTTATCATCTATTGAATTCCAAACTTTTACCCCAGTGTATCTAATATTGAGTTGTCCATAGTTTGTCCGTGCTTGTGGTGAGGATTAACTCATTTTTGAGGCAAGTCTCGTGTTGTAACTATGTTTTTGGTTGACTTTGGTAAAAAAACAATCATGCATAAACAGTGCGTTGTGGAGGTGTATAAGATCACAAAGTTTAAGAATGTTTAGTTTTGCAAAAAGCGGGCTTGAGTGTTCGCGATAATCGGAAAACGTTTTGAGTCAGTTGAATTAAATTTTCACTAATTGTATGATGAGCAATTGAATTAAAGAAAATGTTATCTATGAGAGTGTCAGAATAGTGCGTTATGCGAGTAAGCTGTAAAATGTGCGGGTTATAGAAATAGGAACCTAAATTGTTGAGAAACTCTTCAGTCAGAGGATGTGAGTCACATTTTAAAAGGTCCAGGTTAAAATCACCCATTATAATGCAATACTTGTTTTCCTTACTAATTGTATCAATTGCTTTTTTAATATATGTCAAAAAGGCTTCAGTATCATTATGATGATGTCTGTAGATTACACCGCAGACTAGATTATGATTGAGCTCACTTTCAGCTTCTAACCATAACGAATCATGTTCGGGTTTTTATTCAGAAAGAACGTTTCTTATAGTGCAATTTAACTTACTGGAAACAAAAAACCGCGCTCCTCCATAGCTTGATTGACTTGGTTGGGAAATAAATTCGTAGCCAGTAATAGAAACATTTAGTAACTGCTCCCCGGAGACTTTACGTTTTGTTTCTGTCAAGCCAATTATTGAAAAGGTGTGATTAAATTCAGCTAACAAGTGTGTGAAGTTATCAAAATTTTCATTCAGACTTCTGATATTAGCATGAAAGACCGAGAAACAGTTGCTGGAAGTAATGCAATTCTTAATCACGGACAGATTCTTGAGATGTATAGTATTTAGAAATTAGTTTGGATAGGTAAATTTCCATCTGGGTCGATATTTGAAATATCATTTAGGGAATTGAGATGGTTAGAGATCGTATTGTGATTGGCTGTAAAGCTACAAAAGTTCGTGAACGTCTGATTGAACAGGGATCAGACTTATCCTTGCAAAAAGCGATGGAAATTGGCCTAACCATGGAGATGTCTCAGACACAAATGAAGACCCTTGCTGATGAAGAAGCGAAAGTCCAAGCAGTTAACAAAGTCAAACACTCTCAGGGGAGAGAAAAAACACTGGAGCTCAAACTCAAAGGAAATCAGCAGGAAAGTCTACTTCAGTTATCTGTGAGAATTGTGGATTCTACAAATCACACAGTACCAGGGATTACCAATGTCCAGCAAAGGTTAACAATGTGTAAAGTGTCGCAAGTTTAACAACTTTGCTAAGGTGTGCAAGCCAAGTCAGATTAAAGTCCAAGCTATTGAAGATGGTGATAGTGATTCTGATGGAAGTAAACACAGTCACAACCAGTGAGTGGCTAGAAAAATTACAGACAAATGGAAAGTTGCTTACAGTCCAGCTTGATACAGGAGCTAAGTGCAATGTTATGTCTGTTAAGACATACAATACTCTAGATGTCAAGAGCCCTATACGACCAACAAACACAAAATTGAAGATATATGCAGGATATGACATTGATATCAAAGGAATTACAATTCTATAATGTCAACACAAGGATACAATCTACTCACTGCAGTTCTACGTAGCAACACATGATGGGTCAACCATTATCAGTGCCCAAGCCTGCAAACAGCTACAGTTAATTCGCCGTGTGACTACAGTCTCAAAGGATATGCCTGCCTCTAACCAGTCTACAGACACAGGTTTTCTGCCTGAAATCTTAGAGGAATGTCCTGATGTCTTCAAAGGACTAGGATGTCTTCCTGGTAAACACTCAATCACCATCGACCACACAGTCAAACCAGTTGTACACCCCCCTATACCGACAGCTCTGAAAGGAAGAATAAAGAATGAACTAGACCAAATAGAGAAAGAAGGAGTAGTCGTACGTCAAAGTGAACCGACACCGTGGGTCAACAGTATGGTACCAGCATTGACCCGCGAGATCTGAATAAAGTAATCCAACGTGAACATTTCCCAATGAAAACTATTGAGGAAATAATTTCTGACATGCCCAATGCCAAAGTTTTCTCAGTCCTCGACGCAACATCTTGATTTTGGCAAATCCAACTAGACGACGAGAGTTCTAAATTATGTACGTTCAACACACCGTTCGGTAGATATCGATTTACTCGTCTACCTTTTGGAATCAAGTCAGCACCAGAGGTCTTCAAAAGATACATGTCACAAATGTTGGAAGGAATCCCAGGAACACAGCCCATCACCGGAGCCGATTCAAATGTATCTTAGTCTGGGGTAACACCGTCGAAGAGCATGACTTAAGGCTAAGGCAAGCCCTAGACAGAGCCAGAGCGTACAATTTGAAGTTAAATGACAGGAAATACAAAGTGGGAAAACAAGAAGTCTCGTATGTCGGACACCTCATCACTAGCGAAGGCCTCAAGCCAAACCCCGAGAAACTCAGAGCAGTAGCAGAAATGCCGGCACCCCAAAACCTAAAGGAACTCAGAACTTTCCTTGGGTTTATACAATAGCTACGGAAGATTCTGCCAAATCTAGCTACTGAAAGTGCTCCACTCAGACAGCTATTAGAGAAAGATGTAGCTTGGCACTGGGACCAAAGCAAACAGCAAAGTTTTGACAAGTAAAAGCAAATGGTATCTTCAGTACCGGTGCTCGGGTACTATGACCCAGCAAAGCCAGCTACACTGTCCGTTGATGCTAGTGCAACCGGAGTAGGAGCAGTCCTCATCCAGGATAACAAGCCAGATGCTTACGCCTCTAGAGCACTCACCGCAGCACAACAAAAGTATGCTCAAATTGGAAGGGAGTTACTTGCTATAGTGTATGAATGTAATAAGTTCCACCAATACATTTCTGGCAGAACAGTAGAAGTAGAAACTGACCATAATCCTATAGAGAGCATAATGACAAAGAATCTCTACCAAACGCAACTCCGTCTTCAGAAGATGCCGTTAAGCTTGCAGAGATATGACCCGAACGTTACGTACATACCAGGCCAAGACATGCAACTTGCTGACACACTCAGCCGACAATATCTGCCAGAAACAAAAGAAGTCCTTATTGAAGGTCTTGGTGTCTGCGAGATCAATCTTCCAACACACTTACCAGTCTCTAAAGAGAAGTATGCAGAGCTACAGAAAGCAACGGCCGAAGATCCAGTGATGCAGTCACTCATTGACACAGTACGAGAAGAATGGCCAGAAGACAAAGTAAACCTACCTCTTGACCTTAGAGTCTACTGGAACTATCGTGATGAAGTACCAGTATTAGATGGTCTTTTATTCAAGGGACCAAAGCTAATAATATCCTACTCGCTGCGTCCAGAAATGCTAAACAAGATCCATGAGGGCCACCTCGGCATTGTACAATCCAAGGTACGAGCACGCGACGTGTTGTTCTGGCCAGGACTCTCAAAAGAAATTGAAGAGATGGTAGTGAAATGTCAAGTGTGCAGCGAACACCAGAGGAAACTGCCAAAAGAACCTCTATTTCCTCATGAAGCGCCAAACAGACCGTGGGAAAGGTTGGAACTGACTTACATCAGGTAAACAAGCAGATGTGTCTATGCACAGTAGATTACTACTCTAAGTGAATTAAAATTGATATACTTCCAAGTGAATTGAGCAAAGCAACACTTAATGTTTTGAAAAAACACTTTGCAAGATACGGAATTCCTGATGAAGTTGTAAGTGACAATGGCCCCCAGTTTTCTTCAAAGGAATTTGAAGAGTTTGCAAAGGACTATGAGTTCAATCGCATTACTACAAGTCCACATTACCCACAAGCCAATTGGCAAGTAGAAGGTACAGTACAGACAGTAAATGACTTGATGACAAAGTCGAAAGACATCAACAAAGCTCTGTTGAGCTACCGAAACACACTATTCGGCACGATCAAACTATCCCAAGCTCAGATGATGATGGGACGACGGTTCAAGACAAATCTACCAACAACTACCGAATTGCTCAGACCAGAAGCACAGAAAAATGTCAAAGACAAACTGACTCAGGTAAAACTAACTCAGAAAAGGAACTTTGACCGCCATGCGAGCAAAGACTTACCTGTATTACAGAAAGGAGAAGTAGTCAAAATAAAACATGGAAAGGATTGGATCCCAGTAACAGTAAGTTCCAAGCATCCAAGTCCAAGGTCTTATGTTGTACCAGATGGAAGAAAGTATAGACGGAACAGGGTTGATACAACAAGTCGAACTATTCCCACAAAGCTGTTTGAGCCGTCTGATGCTATCCTGATGCCCACTTCACCAAATCAGCATGAAACGCCTCCCGAATCAAGTTGTACACCAACCCAGTCAGCTACAAAAACTCCAGAAACGACCACAAACCACAATAAAGAAAACGAAACTCGAACTACAGCTAACAAAGGCTGTCAAGACAAGTTTAAAGACTTTGTTAAGTATTGAACATTGAATATCGAACAATGATCAGTGTTCTCGCAAAAAAGTTTGTGTTAATGGTTTTCTTGATTATATATTTTGAGTTACATACATTGGTGAGAGATTGATGTTTACAGATAACTCAGTGGCAAAGTCACAATGACATTGAACTTTGAATTCAAGTTGATGTTTACAAATTTTGTTTCCTACTCATTTTTTTGGAGAAAGAGAGGTGTAATGTATTCACACACGAAGTATCTCCAGATTAAACAGGCGCGGCTGCTCAGCAGTCTGTGATCCAACATGGCGTGTTGTATACTTAACAGACTAAATGTTGTCGAGCTTTTTGACGATCGGTCCATGTTTCTTCTCGAGCATTGATTCTAACGGTTCTAGTTTCTTGTTAAGTATTTTCTCAATCGCTGCAACTATCTTCTTTTCATTCATGTTAATCGTGTAACGAACAGAAAAGGTGCAATAAGCAAATAAAGACCAAAAGGTTGTCTGAATAGAATGCATAAATAGAGTGATAATTCTTGTGAAACCATTTGTTTCAACCGAGCAGGATTTCTCCCGCCATCTTTCTCCCTGACCGCTGACCGCTGAAGGTAGTTGCAGTTTACTAAAAAGAGAAACCGAAAGAACAATTTGTGAAGTTTCCTTGATGCTGCAATATCATTGGCATTGCCATGTGCTTGCTGTTGGAAATCAAAACGATTTCCAGAGACAGCAACATTCTGATTTTCTTAAACGGAGACGTTTTGCTCAGTGGAAGGAAAGCTATTCAAGGAAGGAGACATCGGCTGAACTTGGCGATCAGGATTGAGAAAAGCTGTGAGGGCAAAAGGCATGTTAGCAAACTGCGCAATCGTTGAGCGATTATTGTACAAAATAAAGCTTTTATCCCGTTTGTGCCCTGTAACCGCCCCGATGTGGCAGTTATTGGGGTTTTGAGCTGACAGGAATGTGATCACGTACGGTAAGGTAAACGATCAATCTTTTTGTATTGAAAAAGTAACCCTGGCCGAGCCTGGTCAATTTTCGGAATATAAAGCAGTAAAAGATTTTCAAACACTGTCTGCCTATTAAAACGTTCATTGCAAATTTTGTAGTTTTTGTCAGTATTATTAGGGACTGTATTGTCTTGCATTTGCAAGATTTCTCCCTCTGTCACTAACGCAATACAGGAAATTACGCCGACCATTGTTTCACTCCGCGAATTATCCACCTCCCTGGAAGCTGAAGTGGACATAGTTCATAACAAGAGATAGAGAACCAATAAGATTGCTTGAAATACCAACGTCATCGAATTTGTTTATGCTAATCACTGTCAGCACATGCAAACTTGGTAACGTTGGTATTTTAATCGATCTGATTGCTTTGCTGTCTCTGGCTAGCGGACAATGTCTATATATCTCCTAGGAGGTGGATAATTTGTGGAGTGAAACAATGGCCGTCGTAAGTTCCAACAGAGGAGAAAACATTGCAAATGCAAGATAATGCCGTCCGTAAGTTTCAACAGATGAGAAAAACTTGCAAATGCAAGATAATGCCATCCCTAACAATATAAAGTACTCTATACAATTCGAAATGAAAGTTTTCAGAAGTAACTAAACAACGTTTTGATATACAATTATTGCAATTTATTTTCAAAATTTACCAGGCTCGGCCAGAGTTACATTTTCAAAACAACGACACTTGATTGTTTATTTTACCGTAATCGATTACAATACTGTCAGCTCAAACCCCCAACAACGGTCACCGTTACTGTGAATACATTGGGAGAAATTAAAAGTTATCAAACTCTTTTAAGTCTTACACTGTCATCGAGTTTGGATACAATAGTGAGTAGTTGCTTTTAGAATAATCATCTCATGCTTCGTTGTGACTAGTTCACTGCAAAGAATATAACAAGGGTACTCTAAACATAAAGTGCTCTATTTACCTTTCGACACACTCGTCTGTTTCACAAAGTGCTTTGTTCACCGTTCGACACACTTGTCTGTCACAAAGTGTTTGTTTATCTTTCGACACCCTTCTGTTTTACAAAGTGCTTTGTTCACCGTTCGACACACTCGTCTGTCACAAAGTGCTATAATTACCTTTCGATACACTCGTATGTCATAAAGTGGTATATTTATCATTCGTTCAACATAACAAAGCTCTTGTTTTAACTGGGGAACCACTACGGATCCCAAGTAAACAGGTCAAATATATAGTTAACAGAGGAAGAGAGAAGGCTAGGAAACGTTGTAATAAGATCAACATCTTAGAACTGTAAATTAATAACAAAAATCAGGTTATGCTTAAAACTTTTAAACTACAATTTTAGAGCGTCACAACTGAAGGCGTGACTAGTTTCTGAATACTAATGCCCTGGCAGACGTATATCCTTGTTTGACAGAACTAACTTTTTAATCCAATCCTTTATAATCCCAATTTTTTTGTTTGTTTAATATAAATGAACTTGCTAAGTAAATGTGTTTTGTTTTCTAAAGAGATCTTGCTTTTAACAACTTTACGACATTTCCTAAACTTCCTCGTTACGGGGGAAATGTGGAATGCGTGTAAGTAAAGTAGTAATAGTTATAGGTTTGAAATGAACTAAAATATAATAACAAGGAGAAGGAAGAAGTAGACAACAACCAACTGTTTCGCTATACCTTAACCCTATCCTCAACCCCATTCAAACACAAAACACGAGTTTTGAAATAACTTATCAGTTGAATGCGTTTTAGGAAGTTGTTAAATTAGAAAAAAATCTTTAGCCTGTGGGTTTGCAATTGGTTAAAACACTCAAACGAATGTTTGACACAATTTCAAGACTCATCCACCTGACAAAATGTGGTGCGCTGGTTTGGCAGGGAACAACATGAATAGTTAACCTTTAAACGTTTGGGCCTTTTTGAGAAACACCAATGTTGAAGTGGGGGGGGGGGGGGATCATTTTTTTAAAACAGCGCCGCCCCCGATTGAGCACCGCGCTAATTATTTTCAAATGCGGCGCTCATTCTTGCGAAGCAACGTCAGAAGTGTTGAAGACGCTAACATAAACAACCGCAAATTTTAAATCAACCTCGGAAATTTAATTCTTGTATTATAATTACATTGGTTTTTTTTGAAAGTGAGTGTACTTTAAAGCTCTTAAAAGTTCTTGTTTTAATTCACAACCACAAGATTTTTTTAAAGAGCGCTGGCCCCGAATGAGCGCTGCGTCTGAAGCCCCGAGGATTTAAAGAGCGGCGACTCCGTCCATGGACAAGGACGTTAAGTCGTTTGTCTAGTCTCTCCCGTTCTATCTTTCAATTACTTACATCCCTTACCAGCTGACAAAGAGTACGTGTGCAATTCATGTTTTGAACGTCACCCCGTTTTCTTAAAGTCCAGTTTTCTTTTTAATTCGAAATTTTATTACCTACCACTCGATTGAAGTTCCTTGGCTTTCAACAAGATTGCAGCAATCAAACCAAGTAACGTCAACCTTGACACAACGTTGCTGTAAGTGACTTGCAAAGAAGACAGAGTCCCTAATCTGCAACTTATTTGTTAGCTCGGTAGAATCGGACTGATGCACTTCCAACCCTTTTAAAGGGAAGGGAGGGGAAGGGAGGAGAAGGGAGTGGAGGGGGCACATTCATGTGCTTTAAGGTACACAAAGATATTCTTGCACGCTTGATTCACAACGTAAATATCAGTATCCTCGCAAATTAATGTTTTTATTTCCTGAAAGATAACCAATTTCGTTTATATATTATCAATTAATTTCCAATATTTGCGCCGATTTACGTAAACACTGTTAATTCATTCTGCCGTTGCTTTAGCACATGTTCGGCAACTAACCAGTTTATCCGATTTCTTTTTGTTTGCTCTGATACTTTTGTCCAGATTTTCTGACCTTGCAGATCTAAAACAGTTTGAGTAATAAAATCAAATACGTTTTTAAAACCAAAAGAAAAACAGATTATAGATTAGGTTATACAGGTTAGTTACGTCCCGGACTTCAGTCGAAACGTCAGCTTTTGTGTTCATTCATTAAAGGAAGTTAAGCTGTCTAAAGCACGATTAAGCTTAAAAAAACTGCTTAGTATAACAACGAAAAAGTTTTGTCACCGCTTTATTGTCTCTTTAAACAAGGCGTTTAACCCTAGAAGCCTAGACTGCAGCTTCGCAGTTCGATTTTTATGTCTCGTTGATTGATTCTGAGTGAAAGAAAGAGACTGCTCGCAGCCTATAGAAGCCCTGATTAAAAAAAACCATGTTACACGAGTATCTGAGGAGGAGACAGAGAGGATCATCGGACCACCTCTACTTTCGTCACAACTCATCCATTTGGCGTATTGTTATTTTGGTGATATTTAGCACACATATAAGTTTTCTTTGTTCTTTCCATTAAGTATAGTCACGTGGTGTCAAAATAGTTATCATAGCAACTGAAATGGGTGAAATTCCAAAAAGGCCATCTTTGGCCGTCATCTTGGGATTTCATTTTTTTCAGACTTTATTCAAGTTTGAATACTTATACTGAAACATGAGAAAACAGCATTTAGTTCTTAATTGCTAACAGGATGCATCGTAAAATTATCAGCATTTAGTCACTCTTAGGCGAAAAATTGAAATTTCTAAGTAAATACGCAAACTGCTCGACTTTATTTGATAAACGTCATTAGTTGTGATGTAACCTTATTAGTGTCAAAAATGTGTTAACAAACGAAGAACATTTGTATTAAAAGCTTTTGATAATCGATTAAAAAACAAAAAACTAAAGCGAGGGGGATCAATTAGACCCTCTCAAGGCTTCTAGGGTTTTCAAAAACGTCCGTAGGCTTTAAGCCAATGGTAGTCCCGACTGACTGGAGCTAACCTTCATTACTATGGATTTTATTATAAATTCCAATGCATTTTACTTTTTTTCTGCCGCTGGATCTTCCCGTTACCAGTAATGGTGTGGAACACAAATTGGATCGCCCGAAGCCAAGACTGGTACTAGAGCTAATTATCGCAAGTCGTTTTTTTAAAAAAAAGGAGAGTCCTGAGAGAGACGACAGCTTCTTTTTACAACTCCTTCAGTGTACTCGACTTTACCTGGAAGCTAACATGTGATATATGGAACAGTCTTAAAAATTTCTGTGGAATTTCGGGAATGCATTCTTAATTATTCTTTTATGTCGTCGAGGCACCAGCTTTAAGCTGTACTTTAATTTCAGTTACGTTTTGGCTAAAATACACTAGACCAGGCTTTAAATGGGAGTGGAAAACTTCCAAACTCTACCAATACCAATTAGGTTCTCTTGAAACAGATTTGTAGTGCAAAGGACGAAATAATCTTTTCGTTGTATATATA
>JAOBYE010357871.1:0-14803 GCA_025403585.1 Parazoanthus swiftii
TCATCAAGGTCGTTGCAGTAGTAATTGTAGTAGTAGTAGTGGTAGTAGATGTACCGTTTGTACTACTCAGATCCCCTTCTGGTAATCCTGAAGAGTCGCTACCAAGATTTCGTTTTGTACGGAACTTATGCTTGTGATGTCCTTTTCGCAATACAAGGGAAGAATGCTTTTCAGAACCTCGGATGGTTCTATTTCTTATGAAACTATGCTTCTTCTTAAAAACAAACAAAGGAAAGAATATCGAGGTTTTACTTGCTTTTCCTTTTCTTTGAGAAATTCTGATTACTAGTCTGGACGTGTTCTGATTTGAATATTCTAAATTGTTTTTGCAATGTTGGCGGTAGTCAAAGCAGCAGTCAGTGAAAATCTCGCAATGCTCGTCGCAGTAGCAATGAAAGCACGAAGAATATGATTGCCCGAGATCTCTTTCTTTTGCGCATCTGTTTTTACACGAAAGATGATCCATTTCGCAGGTAACGTTAATCTTTGTTAATGGAGCAGGAGTACTTGGTGTTACATCAAAAGTCTTTGTTCTTGTAGTAACTGTTGGAGCTATTGATGACGAGTTCACTCTATTGTTAATCAAACCTGTACTTGATAAACCGTTTGTAGCACTCTGATCCGCTCCTGCCAAGAAGCCGATACCAAGTCCTCCAGAAGGATTCCTTTTTGTACGGGACTTTTTCTCCCGCTTTCTCTTTCGGAAATCAAGGAATGGAAACTTTTCGCAACCTCCGATAACTCTATACCTTTTAAAATTTTCCTTCTTCTTAAAGGCAAACAAGGAAGAAAATATGGAAAAGGCGGTTGCCTTTTCTTTTCTTTGAGAAAGCCCCATATTTCGTTTTTGGCCGTTAGATGCCGTTGTGAGGTGTTTTTGTCCAATAGCTCCATTGATAGAAACATGGGTGCTGCGGACCTCCAACATAGGAGAGTCTGCCACTGTCCGTATGGTCTGTAACAGGAGTATGGTAGCCACAAGTTCTAACAAGGTTCCCTTGAGCACCATTTTTGCAAGTTTGCTCAAGGCTCTGAGTCAAGCAGCAACTTCTCTTACTGCCGGCTCTTTGTTACCTAAATTAATGAAAAGAACATTTTAATTAGTTTTTGTACCGACTTAGTTTTTTAAAAGGTCTCATCTTCACCTGCTGCTCTTTGCTCGCCGCCTCGCTTCCATTATTCACCTTTTAGTTTTCGCAAACTTGAAGAGATATGGATGAAACGCCTTGACTCTAATGAGCATGGCTGATCTTACAGACTGTGAAGACGAGCTTCAGAGACATCGCTCAGCCAAATCTGAAGACGCTGAAAGCAACACGTACTTGCAATGAAAAAAATCCACTGTAATTCCCATATCTATTACTCGGCAGATGTCCACTTCCAATGTGAGCTATTCTAATTACTGATAACACAGCGCCAGCTGTAACACACTTTCGTTTTTCATTTAAATGAGAAAGTAATGTTGTTTTTTGTCAGGTTAGATGAGATAGTGTTGTTTTTTTGTCAGGTTGATGGTAGAAAACAAGAAGAATCCCCTTAACCTTTTCCCAAAACTATGTTGAGTTTTGAGTTTTCTTTACAGCATTTTTAGTGTTAAGGTTGGGCATTTGTATTGCTCACATTGGCAGAAACGTGACAAAAAGATACAATGAATTATAAATGCCGCCTGGCTAATTTGGAATACAAGTCAGAATGAAAAACCAATAACGCTTTTGTGCTTTGACTTAATCGTCTTGCTAATGAAAGAACGCCAAATAGGTTATGGTAATCTAATCGCTTTCATGAAAGACAGATTAACTGTTGTTAAACGAGTTAAAGAGATCGTTCTTTTCGTAAGTTCAAGAGCCAATGAATTATTTTTGGAAACTTATACCTTTTTAGTTATGAAATTTCGGTATATGAACAATTTTTTAACATTTCTTTTTTGGATTTTAGAAAAATCTTAAATACACTTAAAATGCTTCTCAACCTGGAAAAAGGGTTTTTTTTAAATTTAATGAAACTTTATCGGAAATAGGTAAAAAGACTTGTGATTGACGTGCAAATAAAGCAACTCTTAAGTAATTGTGCAGCCGGAATATTATAAGAAGCTACTTTGGACATTGTTTTTTCTCCTTTTTTTCTCCTCATCACCATGCCGGGAAAACAAAAAACAGTTTTGCCGCTCCCTTTAATGACTTGTTAAAAAAAAAAAATTAAGAAACACGCTACATTTTGGTTATTGAAAAAAGAAACCAAATGTCCGTGCGAAAGGCGGTCTGAGAGAAGTGCTCTTTTGATAAGGAGAAAGACTAACATTCTTTTCAAGTTTGCTTTGGAAGGAACTTGATTGTGTTTGTCAGGCGTCTAAAGATTAATGGGGGAAATTTTCGATTTTTTTTTGTATTAATATAACAGTAATCTAGAAGTTAAACTATTTTAACAAAAAAATTTGAACAAAATTCCACCATCTGCTACTGTTTGTAACAAGAAGGTGACAGCCACAAGTCGTGACAAGTTTCTCTTGTGCACTTTTTTTTGCATATTTTGCTCAAGCCTCTGAGTCAAGGTGCGCTAGACTAAAGTTACTCCTTGATAATCACAAGACTTCTTTCACTGCCGACTCTACCTGCCTACTTTCATTAAATGAACGTTTTAATTAGGTTCTGTACCGACTCGTTAACCCGCCTCGCTTTAATTACTCACAATTTTTGTACAAAAACTGTTTGTGTTCTTTGAAGATATTTGACAATAGTGACTCGTAAAAACACCTGTGGCCATTCACAGACCGTGAAAATGAGTTTAGAGACAATGCTGCTCACCTAAATTTAAATCAGTAAAGCAGAGCATTAGGGTAGTATTTAGAACAAATGAACTCCGCTGTCATTCCCATATCTAATAATCCGCAGATGAGAGCTATATTAAAAACTGATAGCTGAGTACCAGCTCGCTTTCCTTTTCCATATAAATAAGACACAATATGTTTGGTTTGTCAAGTTGATGGTAGAAAATAAAAATAATTCCCTTTGAGCTTTTACAAAAAAACTGTCAAAAGCTTCGAGTTCTTGCTTTTTGTCAATTTTAGTGTTGAGGTAGAACAGTTGCTCCGGGAGTGTTGGTTTGGCCATGTTGCCCGTGGCTTACCACGGAAAAATCATGAGAACCACCCAGCGTATTTTAGATAACTGTCAGTACGAAACTCCGAAGAGGCTTTTATACCTTGATTTGAGCGTTTTGTTGACGAACTGTTGTCAATTGGCTTCATATGTTAATATAATTGTCTTTTCAAAGACAGATGAACTGTTGTTCAGAAGCAAGAGAGATCCAAGGTGAGATCTTTGTTTTCATGAGTTATGTGTCAATGAGTTAAAAAAAATGAAAAAATGAAATTTAAGAATTGCAATTTTTTTCAAATTAGGAGTCTGAACTACAATTATTATGTTACAAAACGTATTTTTTGGGGTATCAGAAAATTCTCATTATATCAGCAATACTTTAAACCAAAACCTACATCAAGTGCTAACCCTGCCTTAATGAGTCATTGAGTCTTTAAAAAGTTCTATTTTAAAATGTTGGTCAAATTTCAACGCTTGCGTCAAGTTACAAACCTACCCTTAAAAAACCGAAACCTTGCCAAATGTTAACCCTGAACCTTTATTTTTATCAACTCATTAACTCGAGCCCCATTTTACACTCAAAAAGGCCTCCTATATAACCAGAGCTTTTTTTCATTTTAATGAAATTTTATCGTAAACGTAAGACCAAAAACATATGAATGACATGAAAATGTGGCAACTGTGAAGAAATTGTGCAGATGTTACTTTAAGGAGCTATTTTAGAAAATGACTTTTTATGATTTTTTCTCCTAATAACCAAGCTTTTTGGACTTTTGTGTTAACCAAGGACATCGATGGTTCTTAGGGAGCCGTAGATATTCAAACCAAAGATGCACAAGTTTAGTAGACAAGCTACAGTTTGGTCTAAGATAAATATATCACATTTTCATACAGAAGCTAAGGCGATTTTGGGAGAGGTGTTCATTTGATCCGAAGAAAAACAAACATTTTCGTTTCTTACTGGTTTATGTTTTGACGTCAGAGACTTCATCTACTGTTTAGTAATACATTTCATTTTCAGCCCGATCTAGTTCTCGATTTTTAAGAGATATGTCCAGAAATACATGCGATTCCAAATTTTACAAAAATTACAGATTTCCGAAAAATTCTGCAATAACTGAAGATTTTAAATAAAATTTTTTAAACAAACCTGCCTGCTAACAGAAATGGCAAAAATTTCTTAAATCGACGAAGATATTCAAAAGAGCAACTCTTAAGCCTCCTGGCAGAAATTGCGAAATGTTCAAAAATCGACGACGATATTCATATGAGCTATTAAAGTCTTTTTTGAAAGAGTAGCCCTTTGCTAAGTGCAAAGCATGTTAAATTTTTCGATCTCTTCAATATCCACATTCCAAAGGTATCCATACGACGGAACATGTCGCACAGGAACACATACGCTAAATAACTAGATGTTAATTCTGGGCTACTTCTGGGTGTCATGTTCACTATTGCTGGGTTAACTTATATGTGTCTCTTTCGTTAAAAGGTAAGAACGCTAAAGAAGAAAACTAAGAAGAACTACAAAGTTAAAAAATCTAATCTGTTCCCATAACAACGTTAATAAAGCACTGGTAACTGTTACAATAGAGCCTCATATGTAGGTTTTCTAACTAATTTCTTACAAAGAATCACAACAACAACAAAGCCTTTATTTAAAGAGGGTATCACTTGACAGTAAAAACAACTAATAAATTAGTGGCCCTCTGTCTAACGTCTAAACTACTGCACAATGGACAATACAAAAAAAACCTTTACATTTTTAACTCAACCCTAATTAGCAATAATTACTTTAAACCCCAACCCAAAGCCCTATTTGAAATTCACGACCCACAACCCTAAAATTACCTTAAACTTCCAAGAAAAAACACCCTAAAATCCGTAAAACGTACTTTATGAACAAAATTAAAATTAAAAGAGTACTGATAAGATCATGCAAACTTGAAACTATACATACAAGCGAGAGGCACCCTTTTGGTTAGATAAAATTTGATAAAAAGGTTGCGTTTAAAACTATTTACAGGAGGCGCTGTACGGATCCCGATGTCCATGCTGTTCCAGTCTTTTATTGTTCGTACACTAAACGTTCGTTCCCCTTCGACTTTTTGGTTTAAACGAGGACATCAAAAATTTAATCTGGAGAAACGATTTTGCTGTCATGTATTTCCGAGTTTCGGGGCAATAAAGTATCGATATAATTTGGAGTTTTATTATTTAGTCGTTTAATTGTTTATTGCGAACCATTAATTAAAATCCTTAATTGCCAACTATTTTTTGAAATTAGTATGGGTGGAGGGGGGAAGTTTGGAGGAATCAACGAAACTTCATCGTAAGCCTACGTGTTTAGCAAATTAAGCATCAATGGAATTTTCATTCTAAACAGTATTTAGTTTAGACTGATCTTGACAGGACACTAATCTGTGGGGGAGTCACAGACTCTCATCCGCTTAACACTACGGAAACCGGACCTAAGCGCCGGTTTTATCAGGCACTTGGCCCGGGAAAGGATTTAGCATTTTGCTTCTTTTCCTAATTTCAAGTGAGTGCAGCTAAAAACGTGTGTCTTCTGTTTAAGTACTTTCCGTTCTGTTATTTGTCACAAGATGTAATGATTGGAATTCTGTTCGAGCTTCTAATTTGTTATTAGTCGTGTTAGTACTGTTAACAAAAGAACAGCTACGTTGTTCAGTTTGACCTCTTTGATGACTTGAGGAGGACACGTTTGTAGACGGTGAAGATCTTCCCTTACTCAACAGCATCGAGTAAAGTTTTAAAATTCGTTTAGTGAAGAGAAAAGAAACGGCGATGTAGACTCCCTGTAGAGTGCAGCTGATGACAAAAACGTAGGCAAGATACAAGTGCAGAGAAGACAGAAACCCAAACATCCAGGTGAATCCCATAAGAGCTGCAATTCGCACGAATATTCCCAAATCCTTTTTGCCTCTCTTCTGACCAGTGGCCATCTGGGAGCTCTTCATTGTTTCTCTGACGGATTTCACAGTTAGAACGAAAAATGCAGCATTTAGCAACAGCAGCACACCCATTGGCACAGCAAAGAAATACAAGTTTGATGACGTGTTTTGTATCTAGCATCCTTTTGTTCCACCGTAACCAATAGCAACAGTGTTTGTTGTGTCCAGGGTAAAACAGAGTAGGCAGAACACCAAAGGGCTCACCCAGCCTATGGCCATGGAACGCAAGTAGCGCTTGCGCTTTTCCCGCTCGGTCTTACGGTTAGTTCGTTTGTCGTTTTTTCTGAAAGCACGCCAGGTATCAATGGCGATGATTGACATCCAAACAAAGGACGACAAGAAAGTGAAGTGGAGAGCCATTGCAATGGCAGTGCATAATTTTCGCTCTAAAGTCTGGCCGCTACCCAGTAGCCACAACAAATGGCTTACCATTACGGAAACTGAAAGGTTCATTAAGTTGATTCCTGGAAGAGTACGGAGTTCACAGAAAATGCTGTAGGTTATGATTAGAGCAGATAGCAAGCACACAGATAATGAGAGACCAACAATTGTGATTATCACTAACGGGTGTTTAACCACTTTTTCAACTGTTTCTTTAATTCCGCTTGAGGATAAGTTAGTACAAATCCAAACTGTGCCATTTTGCTTTTCGTAACTTTCTTGAGAGTAAAGCTTCCCTCCAACTTTCCATAGAACAGACTTGTTAGGAAACTCTGTCACTTCGTATAACGACAGGGCAGTGTAAATTCCGTTTACACAAGGAAGATATAAACGTTTTCGGCATACAGTAATCGTTCCAATACTTTTTTTCAGGGATTCACTTAGGTAATAATCTTTCTTCTCTACTATTTCTTTTGTACTATTGATATAAGCCGCCGACTCTGGATACGATATGATGGTGTACTGGTGAGGAAGAAACTTCTCAACAAAAATGCACGTTAGTCTTCTTGTCGTTACTCTTATGATGGTAAAATTAATGGAATGGGTTATGACATCTATTGGTTGGGTAAATTCAAGAAGGTCAGCAATAGATAACGAGGCTTCATCTTTTTGTCGATGTTTTGTTTTATCTATCTGTTTAATCTCAACATCGAACAAAACATGATATGTTCTTTCCTCCGTTATCGTTGTGATTTTTTTATTCGAAACCAGTGCGCTTTCAGTGTTCAACGATGCAATGAAACCATGCAACCAAAGCATGTTTTCCGGTGAATTAGCCACAATGTTTTCCGAAAGCTGTGTACTTTTCCAATCCTGTTTGTTTTGGCGGACTTTCGATGCCCGTACGACACAATTCAAGATGAGGGTCGTAAATCTTACCGAGTGAACAAATATACTTTTTGTACACACGATGATGTACAGCTAGTAAGGGTGCTTGACCAGATGAAGCAAGGTTCATTGTCACAGAAAATCCAAGGGGTGGAAAACAAGTATCACACTGGTACGGTATGGCAGTTTTACTACACACAAGTGGAGAAAATGAATGGCACAGAGCACAATAGACATTTTTGTATACAATGTCACTTCTTTTTTGACTAGTGACGAAGCCAGGTAGACCGAAATGACAACCATTTCGAAGAATTTCGGGTGACGCCCTGGAGCACCTTTTGTTGATGTAACTATAACAGTACCTTCTTTGATTACCAGATTTTGGTCTCCACGATATAGAACAAAATGAAATCAGAAATTTTTGTTTGTTCTCTCTGTTGTAATTTCTGGGAGGTAAAGTGTCGCACAGAAACGTCAAAGCATAGTAACTTAGATCGTCATCTGCGACGCCATTACAAAGAGAGCAAAAACGATTTTTATAAGTCTTACCATCTCGTGCTATTACGGGGATTTCGTTTTTATAGTTACAATACAGCAGAGAGTCACTGTCAGCGATGCATTTTTGTATACAGTCGTGTTCCTCAATTGACTTGGACAATCTGCTATCATCCATATTCCGTTTGTACCCCTTTGATTGTTTCCTTTTGGAGACGAAATGCATTTGAAGTAGTTATCCGTAGTTGCTTCGTTGTTCGAGATGTTAGACTTTTTTTTATTTGCTGGCTTCAGCTCGTTTAGATGTCCAAATACTGAATAGTTTTTGCAATGCTGTATGTAGTCATAACAGCAATCAATGAAGGTCTCGCAGTGTTCGTCGCAATAGCAAAAGAAATACGAGTCATTTGTTTGCCCGAGATCCCTTTCCTTTGTGCATCTGTTCTTGCACGAAAGAAAATCAAAATCGCAGGTAACGTTTATGTCTCTGGTTGAATCAAGAATACTTTGTGGTGTCATCATTGTTGTTCTTGTAGTTGTTGCTGTTGTTGCTACTGATGGCGAGTTCACACTCTCGTTGATCAAACCTGAGCTTGATAAACCGTTAACATCACTCTGATTCCCTCATGGAAGCATTGAAGAGCCGATTTCGAATCCTCGGAACAAATTGCGTTTGGTACGGGACCTTTTCTTGTGATTTCCCTTTCGCAAGAGCAGGGACAAAAAACTTTCAGAACTTCCGACGGTTATATAGTTTTGCAAATTATCCTTCTCAGGAGCAAACGAAGAAAAAAATGTCGAGAATTCGCTCGCTTTTTCTTTTCTTTGAGGAAGGCCCACATTCCTTTTTTGGCCGTTAAATGCCATTGTGAGATATTTTCGTCCATTAACTCCAATAGTAGGAACATCGCTCCTTCGGGTCTCACGCTTCACTACATCTGCAACTGTCTGTAACAAGAACATAACAGCCACAAGTCGTAACAAGGTTCTCTTCGGCACCATTTTTGCAAATTTGGCTGCTCAAGCTGCAGCAGTCAAGAACACTATTACTCCTTGAGTATCAGAAAAACGTCTTTCAGTGCCAACTCTACCTTGCCTACATTCATTAAATGAACCTTTCAATTAGGTTCTGTACCGACGTAAGGTCTCATCTTCACCCGCTGCTTCTTGCTCACCGCATCGCTTCTATTGTTCACCTTTCTTATTTTCTACAAAAACTGTTCATGTTTGGTGCTTTTACAGCTGGTAAAGACCAGAGTCGGAGATTTTGCTGAACATAATCATGTATTTACAATGAATGAAGGCCCCTGTAATTCCCATATATATTATTCCACAGAACTTCAATTCGAAAGTGAGCAATTTTAATAACGGATGAAAGAGCACCAGCTGCAACTCGCTTTCGTTTTTCAAAAATAAAATACTGTATATTTTGTATGTCAAGTTGTTGGTAGAAAACAAGAAGATGCTACTAAATCTTTTATCAAAACTTTCAGAGTTTCGAATTGTTGCTTTTAATCACTTCAATCAGTTTGGCGCGTTGATTAAGCCATAATACGGCTCTGATCACGGTAGAAACATGACAAAATAAAACAAACAATGATTTTTAAGTGCCGCCCGGCTAATTTTGGATACAAGTCAGGAAGAAAAACCGAGAAAGAGTTAGTCGTTTGATTCATGTACATGATCGGTGTTGCAAACCACATTTTTTGGATACCAGACTAAACCTTGTGCTTTTTTAGACTCACTGACTCATGCCTTAAAAAAGGTTGTTTTTCAATTTAATGAAAATTAGTTGTAAACAGAAAAAAATTTGATTGAAGTGCAAGTATAGCAAATGTGAAATAATTCTGTTCTTTGAGGACATATAAAACATATATCTATTAAACGATCTTGACTGTCATAGTCATGGGTTACTTTTACAGAGCGTAAAGTCAAGATTCGGAGAAACTGCTCAGCTAATCGTGATGACTTAAACATAAGTATGTATTTACAATGAGTAAAGTCCACTGTATTTCCACATATGTTAATCCTCAGATGTCCACAACGCGAACAGTTTTACATAATAACGGATAATAGAGCACCGGCTGCAGCTCGCTTTTTTTTCAAAAATTAAGATTCAGGATTTTTTTTTGTGAAGTTGATAGTAGAGAACAAAAAGACGCCTCTTGAGCTTTTGCCAAAATTGATCAGAGTTGCGAGTTGTTTCTTTTAATCTTTTTTAGTGTTAAGGCGAAACAGTTGTACTGGAAGTGTTGATTTAGCCATGATACCCGTGACTTTCCTCGGCAATAACATGACAAAATAAAATAAAAGATCAATTTTAAGTGCCGGCAGGCTAATTTGGAATACAAGTCATGATGAAAAACCAATAATGTTTATGTGCTTTAATTGTCTTGCAAATGAACAGAAGCCAAATAGATTATAAAAATCTAGTCGTTTTTTCAAAGACATTAGCTGTTGTTCATCAAGCTAGAGAGATCGTTTTTTTTCACGAATTTCAAGTTAAAGAGAGATGAAAAGTTGTTCAACGAGTCAGAGAAATAATTTTTTCATGAGTTTAAGAGTCAATGACTCAATAGTGAATGAATCAAATTTGGAAATTCTTACCTTTTACGCTGTGTGATTCAGATATATCACCAGTGTTACAGATTACATTTTTCAGATATCAGGCAATTTTGAATACTTGAGCCTACCCTAAACCAAACCCTATTTCTAGTGCTATGTTCTTATGAGCCAATGAGACTAAGTTATGTTTTAAGTTTTCCAACTCATTCCTTAACCATAACCTAAACCTTGAACAAATCCCTTTAATTTTCTCAACCTAACCTAAAATTAACTCGTAAAACGGATTCTGAAATGAATGAAACTTTATAGTAAACAAAAAGAAAATGTATATTTTTTGGGCCAATTTACCAAGTGTGAAATAAGTGTGCAGCTATTATTTTAAAAAGCTATTTTTGGCATCGTTTTTTTATCCTTGTAACAATGCTGGGCAGAATAAAAAAAGAATTTTCTCGCTATTTTTGAGTTTCGTGTTATATGCATCTAAGGCTTTTTAAGTTACAGATTTGGCAAACACACAACATTTTGGTTATAGTAAAATAATTGCAGTGCCAGTACGAAAAGCGGTCTCGGCAGCGGTGCTAGTTTTGACTTTTCAGGTTTGCTTCAGATGTTACTTGCTAAACTGGTTTGCGTTTGTCAGGTGTTTAAGGTTTTGCAGGCCAAATTTTCAATTTTTTGATTTTTAAATAACAGAAATCCTAAGAAGTTGAACTACATTTAAACGCAATGATTTTAAATAAAATCCATTTTTCATTTTCAAGCTACAGCAAAAAGAGTATTTACTCCTAGCTCTCGATGGGATTTTGTCGTGTGATCACTAATTTTATAAGAAAACGCGGTGACAGGCAGGAGGAGCGAAGTAATATTCCATTTTGACGTCTTAACCAGGTTGCTGTCACATTGTGAGTTCGAAGGACAGAATGATGCGCAGAAAATAGGGCAGCAAAAGAGAAAGATCTATAGTCGAAATAATGACCGACTCGCTCTCGGATAACCGAAAGTCAAAAGAATAAAAACCCAGACCGTCACCGGTTTTATTGATCTGAAGAAGATAACAGAATCTGATCGTGGATCGTGGTTTTAAAAGCAGAATTTGTATTATTGACTCTGACATTTAGTACCGGCTGAACTGGATGTGCTCATCTTTTCCCGGAGTAAAACCCGTTTTCCAGATTACACAACCAAATCCGCACCAATGCCTGCGTTTAAGTCCTTGCGGATCTCCGCCGCCGTTACGTCAGCACTCGTTAACGAACCTCAAACTTCTATTGCAAAAGATCATTTTTTTCGAGACATGTTTGTGTTCAACAACATAAGTACTGTATGCTAAAGCTCCTGCAATGAAATGTTCACGCTTTCTTGACAGGTTTGTCATACTCAGATTACATTCGCACTCTTACTGGAGGAATAGATACAAGGACGCGAAAATGGTTAATCTCGTGCAAACAAACTCGGCGTACGATGTAAACCATTTCTAAGCTGTTTCGCAATCTACAAAATACGGCATTTCAGCTTATTTTCCGACTTTACACCTTTAAAACTGTTAATCCATTTAACATCAGCTTTTGCTCATGCAAAGCATGTGAACAAAAAAAGCGAGTTGTAATATTAATATTACATAATAATAACAGATAATAATAATAATAATAAAATAATAAAAACATAAGTTAGCAATGGTATGTTCTTTTTAAAAAATTTTATTAATTACATGTACACAAGATATTTTGATATGCATTTATTCACAAGATAAATTATGATATTTTTGTTTGGTTTGTTTTCATTTTTCGTATCTTATTTTACAACACGAACAAATTTATAACAGCCACAAGTTGTAACAAGGTTGTATTGAGCATCATTTCCGCTCAAGCCTTGGAGTCAAGCTGAGCTAGTCAAGAGCTCCGTAACTCCTCGAGTCCTTCGTACTTTCATCAAATGAACGTTTTAAAAAGTTTTCTGCATCGAACCTACATGCTGCTTTTTGCTCACCGCCTCACTTTTGTTATTCATCATTTTTGTACAAAAGACTATATCTGATCTTTGAATAGATTTATGCTTAAATTATCTCGATTCTTGAAAACATGTGTGACCCTTTACAAACTGTGAAGGAAAGCTTCAAAGAGAAGACTGCTCAACTAATATGAAGGAGTAAATCACACCATACTTGATGTTTTTAGAATAAATAAATCCACTCTAATTCCCACATCTATTAATCCGCAGACATCTACTTCCAAAGTAAGCTATTTCAATAACTAAAGAGCACAAACCGATGCTCTCTTTCTTTTATCAAATAGAGAAGATACAGTATTCGTGGTTTGTCAAATTCAAGGTAGGAAACGATATTCCTCTTGGTCCATAATTCTAGTAATTCTACACAATTTCAAAAACTTGATTTGCATCACTTTTATCTAGTGTAATGACAGGACAGTTGCATTAGGAGTGTTAGTTTAGTTAGGTTTCCTTTGGCTCATCTCATTTTCAGGGCCAATTCAGTTCTCGCCCTTTCCAATGATTTGACAAGACACATCCCTTTCTAAAAATGCCAAGTTTGTTTAATTTACAAAGTCTTCAACATTCGCATTCCAGATGCACCCAAACGAAGAAACTTGACGCACAGGATCACATGCGTTACAAAACTTGACCTAGTTCTAAGCTCATTTTGGTAGTATCACGTTCTCCATTGCTAGTTACCCACTGTCGTGATTTCGAGTCTTTTTTGGTAGAAAATCAAACCAGTGTCATGAACATCTTTAATGTTCTCAGCTCCTTGAGTTCACAAAACTTTTTACAAAAAAGAAGGGAGAGGGGAGGGGTGGGGAGGGTGTTGTTACACGTTGTTAGAATTGATGTCAAAATGGATTACAGAGAAGACAAACAACATCCGACAAACAAAACAATGATCACGAGCACACCGACATTTACGGCGTAAAATCCTCAACAAGGTCGTGCTTTAGTGTAACCAGCAGTTGGAACACTCAAATAAACAAACCCTCCCACGTGTACACTCTAACATTCTTGTCATACCTCGAGTTTTGTTTTGATTGACCAAAACGATTCGAGGTCAAGATAATACTATCTACTTACTTTATTAATCCTTGGGAATATGGGGATGGGCCTTTGAACCCCTTTCACCCCTTTGAACCCCCAACCCCCTCCTAAAATTTTACTGATATTTTCAACGTCTTAGTAAAACTTTCCAATTTAGGCTTGGCTTCCAAAACTAAAATAAATTTTAAAGAAATTTCTGAAAAACACATTTTACAGTTCCTTTTGCCAGCTTTGGTTAAATTTACATGTGTGAATAGAGTTTTCATAAAGACATTAGAAAACTAACAAAAAATAGAAAATTAGAAAATCAAAAGTCCAATCTGTTCCCATATCAACATTAGTTAGTTGTGCTCATGGTTAGTTGTGTAATAATTGCTTGCAAGGGAACAATCTTTATATTTATAGTTCCAACCGTTTTGAAATTAGTGGGGAAAGGGAGGGGAGTCTCAACAAAACTCCCTGCAAACCTAGATGATTTTTGTTCCCGTTTCATAAAAAAGCGGTGTTAATATTACGTGTAGTACTAAATAACGTTTAGTTTTGGCATTTGACATTTCGTTATTTGCTCCAGATCACAGTTTGGAAAGAAATAAGGCAGATAATATACACAAAGTAAAACTCGGATCCTTTTGCAGCACCAAACAAAATTTTGACTTTGACACAACGCAAAGGGTATTCTTTTTCAACTGCCAAGTAGGTGCAGCTACAAACGTGTGTCGTCTGTGTTAATACTTTCTGCTCCATTACTCGTCACAGTTTCTAATGAATGGATTTGTATTCTAGATTTCAAAGTCGCCTTTATCGTTTGAGTACTGTTAAGAGAAAAACGACTACATAAAGGTTGTTCAATGTGACCTGTTGGATGACTTGAGGAGGACACTTTCGTAGATGGTGAAAACCTTCCCTTACTCAGCAGTACCGAGTAAAGTTTTAAAATTCGTTTGGTGAAGAGAAATGCAACGGCGATGTAAACTCCCTGTAGAGTGCAGCTGATGACAAAAACATAAGCAAAGTACAAGTGCACAGAAGACAGAAACCCAAACACCCACGTGAATCCCATAAGAGCTGCAATTCGCACGAATATTCCCAAATCCTTTTTCCCTCTCTTCTGACCAGTGGCCATCTGGGAGCTCTTCATTGTTTCTCTGATGGATTTTACAGTTAGGACGAAAAATACAGCATTTACCAACAGCAGCACACCCATTGGCACAGCAAAGAAATACAAGTTTGATGACGTGTTTTGTATCCAACATCCTTTTGTTCCACCGTAACCAATAGCAACGGAGTTTGTTTTGTCCAGGGTGAAACAGAATAGGCAGAACACCAAAGGGCTCACCCAGCCTATGGCCATTGAACGTAAGT
>JAOBYE010358093.1:3388-14803 GCA_025403585.1 Parazoanthus swiftii
GTTATTGTTATCATTGTTACTATAACTATATGATTTATTTGATGTGATGTGATGTGATGTGATGTGATGTGATGTGACGTGAGGTGATGTGATGTAATGTGATATGACACGACACGTTGCACGAACTATTGATATTTGACCTCTAAGATCATTACCATTTTAGTTCAGTAAAAACAACATTTTAAGGTCAGAAATACTTTTGAAAAATGTTTGAATCTGTGAGTCTCGCCCCAGGTCTATGTTTTTACTCTTACGCACTCGCATTCGTCGGCCGCGGGTAGGGGGCTGTTATAACGAGATTGAACACAAGTGCACTTTACTCTCATCAGGGCGGCAGGCCCGAGCACAGTCTACGGAATTACGACCAGTCCTCGCCTGGGCAGAACAAGCAGTAAAGAGCAGTACGCGTTTATATACAAGTAAGAGACGTTCTTATATGACACCATGTGCTGATTATTGTACAATTCTTCCAGCCCCTATAGAAAATTAAACCATTTCGTATTGGTTTTAAACAATTTTAATTTTTAGTTCTCAGAAATTAGTCTTTCGTGAATCGCCGTATACCGCTAAAATTTAACTACATGTGTATAGGGAGGTATTTACCGAGCTAAAGTTGATATCTCACACTTGTCAGTATCAAAAGCAAGCTCGATCCAGAACAGTTCCAGCTAGACCTTAATATGTTAAGTTGATAGTGCCGTCGTTTTCCGGCCCTTTTCACTGTCAAAATGGCACGTTTTTATTACAACAGAACTTGACCGATAGAGAACTTCTTAACTATTTGAATGTGCATCATCGTTAGGACCGGTTTGCTGACAGTGAAGAAATCTTATGTCTACGATGATGGTGATGAAAGTCAGGGAAATGATTCTTTTGAGCGCGAGCCGTACATCGTTCACTTTCACTCTCCTTCCACAGGTAAACATCAAAAAGTTATCTTGTATTATAAATAACTATCTGTTCAAGGAAGAATACGAACATGTGGTCATCATAGTGATGCTACGATTGAACGAAGAAGATAACATTCACCAATCATGTCAAGGGAAGAACGCTTTTATCTACTTTGCTCAACTCTATCTATTGAAAATGAAAAACACGCAATTTTCGACTGACCTTTTTTGTTTAAACATACAAAACGATTATCTATACATCAATTATACTTTTATGTTTTTCTCAATCTATTATTGAAACCTATAGCTGTTCGTCCCCACAGCTGTTTGGTTTGAGAAATTTTTCCTTTTTCCGGATCTTTGTCCGGGAACTCGCTCGGTCGGGACTGGTTACAAGTTCCTGTTGCATGCACGCGCGCACGGATTTTTGGGTAAATTCAAAATATTTGTTGGTGATTTTGCTTACTTTTTAGGTTGGCTTTTTTCACGGTAAGCCACGTAACATTGATTAAATTCTTCCCTGTTTTATTTCTTTTGACTGAAACAACACCGAGAATTAAGCCGTTGAAGCTTGCTAAAATTTTAAGCAAATGTACCGGATGGAGTGACCGGAGTTTCTTTTATCATGATCTTTATGGTTGGTGAAATGGTAACACTTCCATTAGCATTGCTAACTTCTAGTTATCGTCTTATTAATTTTACATGAATACTGTGTATTTCCCAGAACATAACCAATTGTTTGTTAAAATTATGTGCTATAACTAGAAGTTAGCAATGCTAATGGAAGTGCTACCATTTTACTAAGTATACAGATGAAAATGTAAATTGTTCTCATCAGTATATTATGGAAAACAGGTCATCCCACCCATCACATTCATACCATTAGAACTGCTTTTTTTCTCTTGCTCCGTGTGGGCCAATTTCCTTTCTCGGGCTTTCGCTCAGAAGGTTATACTTGGGATATTTGTAGAGCACTGCATCTTATCATATTCATACCACTAGCACTGTGCACGTACCTAGTCTAGGTTCATCTACATCTACCAGCATTAAATATATAGAAACTAAGAGAGTGTTTTAGCAAACCATATTTTGCCATTTATGAACACGTTTCGACCATTATTTCTCTCAAGCGCTGCAAGATTTTGTGTTTGTTGCAATCCACACTTCACCGTCCAAAGCAGTTCAGGAGGTAGACCAACTGGCTGTAGTCTACGATGATGTTGTACAGCGGTGGCGCATGAAAGACGTCATCATTATGGGTGATTTAAATGTTGCCTGCAACTACGTGAGAGACACGGATTGGAAGCGGATGAGGCTTGCAACAGACAGGCGATTTGAATGGTTGATCACCAACTGTGTTGATACAACAGTTGCAGGGGGAACATGCGCATATGACAGGTTTGTCGCCATAATGTGGTTCCGTTAACAACAAATTAATTGCTGAGCAGATATAAGACCGGTTGGCCCAACAAAAGGCCCGATCCACTTCACTTTTGTTGTATCGTATATAGACACAAACTAACTTCAATAAACAAATATAGTGGTTGTGATTTTTATGAAAAAGTAGGATCTAACCTGACGTAATCATGGAATTGGACGGGGAACATAAATTCTAAAGGCGAATAGTATTAGCCATTTATATATGGCTGACTGATTTCGCGTGCTGTGATTGGTCGATTTCAGGTCCGTAAGTAGCCGTACGGACCTCTATAGTTCTGGAGCGGCCTCACTTGCTTCAAATATTCAACAAAGCCATATAACAAGCATCTTATCAGCCTCGTTTGCTCGGTCCTTACGGCAAGTTATGGATCCTCGCTTTTTCCTTCCTTGGTTCGCGCTTGGGCCATAAAAGGTAGGAAAATGCTCGGTCCACAAGTTGCCGTACGGAGCTCGCACTCGGCTAGTAAGAGGTATATATTCACTTGCTGGTATTTTGTTTGGAGTAATGTAAAATAAATGGCACGCGTTTCTTCTGTTTCACAGTTACTCATTCTATTTACTATATATGAAGGACACAAAAGTCGCAGACAAGATACGAAATGCAAAAATAAAAGAAATGATGCCAGTGGACGATGCATGTACTTTCATTCTATCCACATGTCTTACTTTCGCACTGGGTGGGCTCCTCCGCAAGAAATTCGGTGGGGCAAAACCTTGGCACTGTACGTTTGACAGTAAGGGTTGATAATAAGGGTGTGGTAATGGAAATTGATGGCAGTGGCGAAGGTAGGTGGTAACCGTAAACGAAAGAGAATAAAGAGTTTTTTCTTTCTCTCGCCCCTTTTGGCACCGAGTCGTGCTTCGCTTTGCTCGGTGACTTGGACCCCTCGATCTCACGAGTTTACCACTACAGTATCAATTGGTGTCATTTGCTGGCATTAGCCGTATATTTGCCGATATTTGCCAAATATAGCTAAAGTTTTGCCCCTTTGAGTTGCCCGCGGATGGGTACATAAAGTAAAAAAAATGAAAACGACTAAATCAGATAAAGGGAAGACTTGGAAAATAACTAAATGTCATTGATTACAGAAAAAGACAGATACTAAATCAAAGTAACTTGAGGCTTGTTTATTGCCTCTCCCACCACCTATGCCCTCCTCTTCAGCGGAATGAGAAATGTACTGTTAAAAATCAACAAAGTTTCAAACTTGCACACAGGTTTGTTGTCGCCGGAAGTCGACTGAAGGAAACTGTTGTCCCACAAAGCGCAGATCGCTTCAAGTTTGACGACGTTTATGGTTTGACTGCATCAGAGGTGCTAATAAATATAGATAACTTACCACTCGAACGGCCAGGGGGTGGTGTGGGGTTGTGTGTGATCTGCTAAGCACAGGTTGCTTTAAATTTGACGGCGTTTATAGATTGGCTGCAAGAGAGGTACCGACAATAGGCGGGAAGTGACCATAAACATTCGATAGGGGTTGGGAGGGGTTTCAAATGGACCTTATTTTTCCGACGACACCCTTAACCATTAAAATTATCAACATAATACAATAACTGTAGCCTAATTTAAAATCACATCATCTCATGTTAATCGGATGACGTTTCATTTATAATTCATGCAAAATGAGGTTCTGTAAAAGCTTTTTCTCCTTTTTCTCCTTCCGTTTTGTCGTCAATATTTCCCCTTTTTGTCTGCATATCCAAGTTTTGTTTTAGTTTCATGGATTGAATTTAAAGGTTCAAAACTTCCAAGATAGCGGCCATAACGGCATTTCGTGACCCTATCACTTACACGGGAGGGGAATGGGGGGTTGGAAAATACCCGCGCCAAACTCAAATCTCTCTAAAATAGGAACCTTTAAGACTTTGTGACTTTTCCTACAACTTATGAAGGACAACTGTTTTTGAATGTTAAAGTTTTGTTTTGTATTTAACTTATTTCCATGGCAACTATTTTCTGAATGACGTTTCAGCGATTTTTTTTTTAAATTTCAAGTTTTCTAATTTTTTTTTCTGTGAAACTGTAGCTCTTGCAAACTAAAGTTCTTCTCAACAGTTTTCCACTAATTCTGAGTCAAACCAGACAATGTTGTGATCTCATGAAAAAACTCAAAACTTCATCAAAAAGCTCGAACCAGTAGACACTACTACAATCCGCTGAAAGGACCTTCAAAAGATGCCAGTTTAATGACTTGTTTCTGAAGAGCTGATAACTTTACGGAAAATAAAAAATCAGCACATGACTCAAGGCTGTACTGCATCATTATCAAATAGACCTTGTTTGTATGATTAACTTTGTTAAACGGTAATTTCTTTTTATTGCTTATAGACAGCCAAAGTCAGTGACCACTATCCCATAGAGATGCAGCTTTATTCTAACGGTAAGAATGAAAAGGCTTTATCTCTATTTTATGTTAAGACTCAAAATTGCGGTACAGCAGAGCTTGCACAATTGAATACACCGCAACTGCATTCAAAAGCACATTTTTATATGTAGCTATAATAGACGAGGCAGGCCGTCAACACGTTCGATTACGCGCACAAAAACAAAGAGCTCGCAGACAAAACACAAATATACCCGCAAAAGTAATTAAAACGGACACACACACAGTCAGAGGCGCGTAAACACACACAAACACACTGTCAAACCTTTACACAGACACACAATTATAGGCACACGCAAAGCGGCACACACAGACTTACGTACACTGTCATGCGCACACACACACACAAAATATCCTTGCATAATTGTCACGCGCAATCAGACACAGTATGTCGTAAATACTTTAACTGTCCCGCTCACACAATCACATACACACACACACACACACACACACACACACTCACACACTTAGCATATAACTGTCCCGCGCACGCAAACACAGTATGTTGTAAATATTCTTAACTTTCACGCACACATGCACATAATCACACAATTACTCACACATGTATGTACATAAGTATTGTTACGCGCTGGCACACAACCCCACACACAATATATATACACTATTGCATGCACTTTTGTATACGCTCGCACACACTTGTGCATTAATATTAGATACTTGCACGTGGCCAAAATCTCCATTTTACAACGTTCAAACCGTTCGCTCTTTAGCACATTTACTTTTAATCGGCAGAATGGGGAAACGCTTCGAAACTGGTGTCAGAGTCAGAAGAGTTCACGTTCAAAAGCAGCCAGTCACCCTGGCTCAGTGTCTACGATGTGCGCATTTTACGCTACAAGAGAAGGAACCCTCTGCTCGGGCTTGGTTTTACCGTCACGACACTTCATTCCTCGACCGGTAAAATGCAAATGATCATTCTTGAGAAGACAGTCACATCGGCCAGCGGAGCACTGCAAGCAGTGAGTTTTTCGTTCCTTTTTTTTCACTCATTTCAGCAATTGTTCTTCTTGCTAGTTTGTCGTAACTTGTGTGTTTACGGGCCAAATAAAAAAAATTATTAGTTTTTTGTAAGCATTTTGAAAAAATGCAGGTTGTTTAAAATTTGTATTGAAAAGACTCTCCCAGCAGCCGTTTATAATCGTCAACATCTGTAAAAGTTTGCGAAGCAAAGATTTGCCACGTTGTAATTTGTCTCATAAAATACAGTAAATTTCAGCGGTCAGTTGACTGGCTCTGATCAGTTGAAAGACCGTAGAAATAATTGTTTTTATCCTTGTAGAGAATAACAACTTACAAATACTGAACTGCGGCAGCAGTTTTGACGAGAAAAATTGAACGCCGAGCGTTTGTCGGTCAAGAAATGACACACACAAACATTCCGTTGGCTCGAGTCGTGTTTTGTTTATTAGTGAAAAAGATGTTTGATGATATGTTTCTCGTGTTCAATGTGACAATATTATGTTCAAAGAAAGATCATGCGGCAGAACAAGGAAGGCTTTAATTTTAGTTATTGGTAAAATGTTCAAAGGTTTTTGGAGCTGAATATCCCTGATTTTATTACACAGCCACACGAACGCCTTCGACAGTATTAACGAGTCACTTTTTATTCATTCATACAAAGATGAAATACTTCGACAGTGATCGAACTACACGCCAATGGTAGGAAAATGTACCACATGCTTAAACTATTAAATGAAGGTCTTCCCCACCCCTTCCAGCCTGAGTGGTTTGTCTCCGGTATCTCCTGACATACGTCGTTTGCTTGTACCTTGCCTTTTCCGATTTTCAACCTTTTTTCTTACCAATAATTTTCATCACTTTTGATTTGCAGCTGTCGGCCATTCGCTCTTATTGGCACGCGCTTATTACTGACAACCAAAGCAAGATGGCAGTTACAAAGCTAAACCAAGCACTTTCAGGCAGTAATAGCAGTCACGTGACAGTGAGGCTCGTCTGTGGCGTGACGTCATCATGGCGCTGCTGGGTCGCCTTCACTCTTGGATGAAACATGATACTCAACTATAAACACGTGACAGGGGCGGCTAGGTAACAACAATTTTCGTGTCCCATGTATGTTCCTCATTAATCCTCAACCATTTTTGTCAACGCTAAAACCGACTCAATAGAAGCGAGTTTTTGGAGACAAACATTGACTGCGACTGACACTTTTGAAAATTTGAAAACAAATAGTATATGCCCTTGTTTTATCTCGCCTTGACTTGCCTTCACGTGAAGTTAACAAACACTAACACACGCATCCAAAACACGGCTGCCTACAGGTCTTATCACCGTAACAGTTCTCATAATCATATCACACCTATCTTAAAGTTAAAGGCCTTAAACTGACTACATGTTGCTTCTTGTGTTCATTTTAAAGACCAGTTCCTAACCCACAATGCTCTAATTGGCTGTCACCGCCCCACATCCTGGAACTTTTAACCGCAAATACTATCACGTCATCAACTCCGCCCTAGCATTCGTCTACTCTGTCAACAATGCTCCGTATATCGGCAACGTTCTTTCTCTTTTTCGACACACCAATTGTGGAATCTCGTTACATTCTCAAACATGGTCGTGACTACTGTAAAAAACTATCGAAGACATTGAGGACACACATGGGCCCATTGAAACTGTTGGTACTTATCTGCAAACCCTTGTTAGCAAGTGTGCAGGCCGCACTGGCTGTGACTGTAAACGTTAGACAATTAAATATTGTGTAGGTCAAATTACGATTGTCATCTGGTTTTTAATGTAGTAGTAGATCTGTATTTAATACCGTAGTATATAGTCTGTCGTTGGTTGTGTTCGGATACCGTGGAAAATGCTGCACGTCATTTCCGCGTACAGGCGCCGAGCGTGACAGTGTCCAACCTGAAGACTAAGAAAAGAGAAAACAGTCCCGGATAAACGAGTAGTGGACAAGCCGTTGGTGTAGTCTCTCCTTGTTCTCAAGGACCCACACACTTCTCAAAAAGAGTAGGGTTACCCCGGTGTTAAGGGGGCTTCTGCCTGTTTTCCGGTTTGTCAGTCGTACAACTGAACGTAACGAACGACTTTCTTACATATCATGATGGATTCGTGCAAGTTTTCTTTTTAGCATATCAACCCTCCCCCCATCAAACATTTCCTTGGCAACTTGACAGGGCCTCAGATAAACCCATTTTTAGCATTCGATTGAATTTTACATAAGAACTAGTCGGTGAACCTTCTGTTCTATCGTACCTAAATTGCCTTATATCTGAGGGATATAAGACAACAAACAGTTTTAAAGTAACCTAAAATACAACTTCCGCCAATCATGTGATTTTTACCCAAAGACGTCTTCGTCTACTGACTGACTCAGATCAGATAAAGGTGATACGCTGTTTTGCATTGTGTACCAGTGTTTGTTTGACGTAAAACACGGAATAAACAACTATTACATTTATGGTTGGTATTACATTTATGGTCGGTATTACATTTATGGCTGTCATTACATTTATGGTCGGTATTACATTTGTGGCTGTCATTACATTTATGGTCGGTATTACATTTATGGTTGGTATTACATTTATGGTCGGTATTACATTTATGGTTGGTATTACATTTATATTTACGGTCGGTATTAAATTTATGGTTAGTATTACATTTTTGGTCGGTATTACATTTGTGGTGGGTGTTACATTTATGGTCGGTATTACATTTATGGTTGTATTACATTTATGGTTGTATTACATTTATGGTTGGTATTACATTTATAGTCGGTATTACATTTATGTTTACGTGTTACATTTATGTGTGATACACCATCCACAAAAAGCTATAAAAGCAATCCGTGACGACAAAAGAGAGAAGCATTTGTAAATTAAGTTTTGTGAAAAATAAATTAGACGGGAAACAGCTGGGTGCCACCGTAAATCGTGCCGGTTACAACTAAAAACTCCTCATTTTCGTTGTCATTTTGCTTGTCTTCAATGGGTTGCTTCTTTGCCAATACTGCACACAGTACAAGTATGAACCACTTGCAGATTTATAAACTTGCTTTCTTTGTGTCATATTCTGTCTACTGAAACTTTACAATGAAAAAATTATTCGTGAACCTTACTGGAAAGCAAAATTTGAACAAAATTAATGGAATCCTTATAGCGCGTGTTTTTTCCTGTTCATAATTAAATGGAATATTAAATGTAGACTTGGCGTCGAAAGCATATTCATTTTGATAATAATGAACGCGTATACTGCCCGAAAGCAGAAATTGTAACTGAACAACAGTGGCTGCTTTGGAGATTAACAAAACCGAGCCAATCAGAAAATGAATGGCACGATATAATAAAGTGTTTGCCTTTTTAGAAATGCTCTCATAATTATTTTGTAAGTAAAATTTTCAATAATAAACACGCAAATGTAGATTTTGACAAGTGCAGCTGGTGTTTGTATTTATAAGGAATATTGCAATTCGGCCAGGTTGCTTTTTTTCGCTGCGATGTTGTCCCACTTCAGTTTCTTAAAATCGATGGGCGGCTAAGAATTTATTTCGTGTCTCTCCCGACATATAACTGGCCCGCAGGCTGCTCAATCAACAACATCAAAAGTGGACACAAAACATTCTACATTTATGCTCTTACCCTGTCAAAAATAACAATGGGTTTTTTAAAAAAATTGTTCACGCAACATTAGGTGAGGTAACAATGGTTTTCAGTTGTGGTTATGCGGACTTTTAGCGATCTACGCAGGTGTTTCTTTGTTTAGTAATACTGACCTTCGAGTTCTCTTGGATCATGACTAAACGACAGCAACTTAGATTGGTAAAGAAAAGCGAAGCATCGAGGCAAAAGCTGTATTTTTTGCTTGATCTACTTTGCTGTATTGGCATCGTGGCTGCAGGTCTTTACATGAAAGTTGGCCCCATAAATGAGTTGCCTTCAGTTCGTGGTTTCTACTGCAACGACAACTCTCTAAACAAACCGTATCGCGCTGAGGACAAAGTTCCTACGACTCTGACCTTGGTCATTGGCTTGTCAGCAGGTATTACGACGGTAAGGAACTAGGGGACTTTTATACGTTCTTGTAGAACTGAAGAAGTATATGATAAGCCGAGCAAACCTTTCAGCAATCTAAAAGTAAGTGGATGGATAGTTGCTTAAATTTGTTTTATTGAAAATAATTCATGCCCTTTGAATGCCGAAAATAATTTAATCCAGCGTTGATGCTTGAGAGGTCACATACGTAACGTTCCATTAAGTTTATTTTGCTCTTGAAATGGTTAGCATTTACATTCTCTTAAATTAAAAAGCTGTCCTTTGAACATTAGTTAACGATCCTAATAGTCTCATAATGGTTTGGTAAGTGGAGATTTATCTTAATACCTGTCACTGGGGTACAACAACATGTTTGCCATGTGTGAATACAAAGAAACTATTTTTCTTTATAACGGACTATATGTATTTACCTCTGAAGTGTATATACTTCAAAAGTAATAAGAGAAAATCTTTCATTAAAACTTCAACTGCATACGAGGACCGAACGAAACGAACCTCCACAGAATACACGTCAAGTTATTGTTTTGCGAAAATGAATTCAATTTTCTTCCTCCCACGTTTCATACATCACTTCACGTGATTTCAGTTTTACTTCTCTTTAAACTGAAACCAAACGCCAACGCAGTAACAAAAGGAAACAATCCAGAAAGTTTTTCTCCTGTAATCGCAAGCTTTACGCTCTGTCAAAGCAATGCAAAAAGTCATTTCAATTTTTAACACACACCGTGCGCATTAAGAACTGAAAAAGTTTCAATCGAAAAAATGAGTTTTGGGAGTACAGGAAACTCTTTAGACTTTGTATGACCCTACAAAATTTTATTGAATGAACGTGCCAAAACAGAAAACGGAGAGAAAGAGAAGGAGTAAAAATATAAAGATATACTGAAAGTAAAACAAGCTAGAAATAGCAAGATTAAAAAGATAAAGATTCCAACGGGAAACAGCAAATAGAACAGAAGAATGACCTAAAGGCTTTTTCCGACAATGAGTTCGGCATCTTTTAAAACGACTGTATCTGTATTTTAAAAGTTTTCAAATTAATCTATCATGTCTATCTTTTCATTGACTTCATGTACCGAATGAAGCCGCGTGTGGGCATTGTGGCCGAATGTGTTGAGTTTTTGAAGTACGATTGTATAAAACCATGGCGCAACTGACAACGCTCAGTTCAACTTTTCAGTTCAACGTCGTGCGCGTGACACTCCTTCTAAAAAGTTTTCCAAAAATCCTCCGCCTTAATTGATCATAAGAGAAATTAAAACTGATACGCCATGTAAGATTGTTATGTACGACGAAGCTGTTGATACTGAACTAAGTTCTCGTTACTCCGCACTTCTGAGAAAGTTGATGCAGGAAAACGTTCTTTATTTATTATTTATTGCGTATTTACTTGCGGGGATGGGGAGGGGATTCGTTGAACTCCTTCCCTTCCACTTTTTTAACGATTTTTTCGAGGGATTTCACTAATTTGTCCATTTAGCAGCTGACATTCCCGTTGAAAGAACTAAAACAAATTAACAACCATTGCCAAACTTCAAGAGGAACGGAAAAGGTATACTGCAAATCTTCAGGGGGAGGTCTGAATAAGGATTTCGTGCTGTTTGCGTTTCAGTATTCACAGCAGGGGCGGATTTAAAAGGGGCCTACAGAGCCTCCCCC
>JAOBYE010358204.1:0-14801 GCA_025403585.1 Parazoanthus swiftii
GCGGTCAGAACTGCAGTTCCTTTGTGTGCCGTGGCAATGGGACAGGATTTATCCTGGGATAAACAAGTTTCGGTAGGCCATTCAAATGTTTAACAGGTGAAGAAGGTCCAACTTGGCAACAAGAAGGGAACCTCAAAAGGGAAAGTAACGACAGTAATCAAGACAGTTGTCACCAAGAAGACTGTAAGTGTCATTTCTGTTGTGGCTTAATTCACATCATTTGACATGTATGTACATCAACTATAAATGTATCTATCATACCTTTTAGATCATGGTAATAACAACAATAATGAAGTTGATGATGATGATGATGGATGATGATAACGTTAAAAATGAATAATGATAATAATAGTAATGACATTGTAATGATAGTAATAATAATAATAATAATAATAATAATAATAATAATAATAATAATAAATAGCCCTGAGATGTACCAAGAGACGTTTGCCTTTCTTTTTTCTCCATAAACATTCAAGTCCTCACAACATGTATTTCAAAAACAAACTGGTACAACTTTTCAGTTTGCTGTATTAGTTGACTAGAAGTTCCTCTGCATATCGGTCAAAATATGCATTTGTCTGTGTAGGCATACTGTTTGTGCTTGTGCTGATAATTTACCCAGTCAACCAACTTCAGTCTGTGGAGAAAAAAAGAATCCCAATATTTAGGTCTGGAAGGAGTATTAGTAAATTATCCTGCGAGATTTGTTCTGTAGAGGTTACTATTTTTGTATAGTGGTAATTTAAAACCAGTTGAACAAACGTTTATGAAACTTTACTTTGGAAAGAAAAAGTTGGATAATAAATCTCTCAAATTGCAAATTTTAGACAGTTTGTTATGTAGTATAGCTGGATATTGTTACTTGTCCTTTGCATTTTGACTCGTAACAATATCCAGCCATTCTACATACCAAATTGCCTAATGAGGTGTGTATTACATTTTAGGGTGCAAAACCTTCTGAAAAGAAAGGTGAACTGATGGAGAATGACCGGGATGCAATGGAGGTATTAGCAATGGCTTTTTCAGTAACTGACAAACTGCTGCAACTTCCTTGTTTTAAGGACACATTTGGTGATACCTCATTTAACTATTAGCTCTAAATGAAGATAGGTCGACAACATGACTTCTGGGTGTCTGGCTGTACTGTATGAATGACATAGTAACATTTGTGGCCAGAGCAGAGCCAGGGTTTCAGTGACTACAAGGGGCCAAATCACTACTTTATTATTTCCTATTTTTGTAACAGACTTCTGACTAAACACAAATTTCCAAGCAATGGAAACCTACATCGAGTATAACCTTTAGATTCTTGTCACAAGTAGCAAGATCAGAGTTGGAAATCAATTCAATTTTGTTGTTGTCAGTATAAGATCAGTTTGAGATTTATTCAGTTTTTTATTGTCAGTACTCCTCAGAAGATGAGCCTGAAGAAGATGATTTTGAAGGAACCTACTCGGGATTTAGGACAAAGAAGAAGAAGGTAACTTACATTGTCTTTTCTCTATGCTTGAACTGCTTGAACTGCTATTGACTGGGACAGTCTACCAATCTCAGCTTTTTCCCCTTGGATCCTTTAAAGTTGTACTATCAAACGGTAACCACTTCTGCCAACTACAAAATAACATACATTTTAAGTTAGTTTTTGCCACACTACTGTAGTTTGCATTTATTATTGTGTCAAATCATTACAAGTTTGTTCTTATTATTACAGTACATGTTTCAAGGACTTCAAGGTGTTTATAATTTGAAAGGTATTCTGCAGATAAACCTCACTAAAAGCACCAACAGGGGTCTTGTTATTCCACAGATATCTTGAGGTGGCCTCAATAGAATCATAGGTTTTTCAAAACTTTAACTTTAATTTTAAACTTTAACTTTTAAAAAACTTTAATCTTTATTAAGTTTCAAATAGCAAAGCTAATCCTGAAACTGCTCAGATGTTGGCGTAATTAGCGGTTTTTGTTTGGGGAGGAAACCGGAGTACCCGGAGAAAACCCCCGACGTCGGAGAGGGAACGCAAACCCAGCTCACATACTTCCCAGGACGGGAGTCGAACCCGGGTCGCATTGGTGAGAGGCGAGTGTTCTTGCCTTTACACCACCAAAAGTTGGCTCTTATAGAGATCCAAACAGTGTCCTGCATGTATACCAGTCAGAAAGGGATATAAATAAGTTCATCCTTTTTGATAGGGGTTTTGCTTCAGTTTTTACATTATTTTGTATTTTTCATCACAGGACCTCCAAGCCGTGGACCACACAAAAGTGTATTATTCCTCGTACAGAAAAGATTTCTATGTTGAGGTCCCAGAGCTGGCAAAAATGACAGATGAAGGTGCAGATTGAACTTTGTTGTTAATTTTCCAATTGTGGAGGACACGCAAACATCCATACATCTATAGTTACATATACATGTAGGTGTCATTTACATAACGGTCAGGTCCAAATAGGTTAAAAAGTGATTTCGTATGAGAAGATACCTTATAAATTCTCCCGATATTTATGAAGAGACAAAGCAGAGTATTTCGGGGAAATTTTAAAACTCAATCAAAGTTCACTTCACACATCCATTTTGCACTACTGTTAGCATCACCCATTTCAATAATAATAATAATAATTATATCAATATGGTAGGTTAAATCAATTTTTTAGCTTTTAGTACAGTGTGTAAAGTAATGCATAAATAATACTCTTGATGACAGATAGCGTTTATTAACAGTTGCACATGAAACATTTTTATCTTTTCCAAAAGAGGTGACAGTATTGAGAGAACAAATGGAGAATATCCATGTGCGGGGGAAAGGATGTCCAAAACCCGTAAAGAAGTGGGCACAATCCGGAGTTAACCTCAAGATATTAGACGTGCTAAAGAAGTAAGTAGCAATGGAAATAAGAATAAGAATATGACGAATATTAACACACTGTGAATACCACAGTCTTCACACTCCGTAAAATTCGTTCAAAAACGCTCTTGTAATGCGTTCTTTGAAGCTTTATTTCATCTTGATTAAGTTAACATTGAAAATAATCTACCGCCCGCTCAAAGTAACCCAAGAAATCTTATTCTTTGTAAGATGAGTGCGGAAAGAATCCAACATGGTAGAACAAGATGGATGGAGCAAATACGTGTGCATTGATTTATTGACCTGTAAAGAAGAAACTAAAATACAATTCTCATCGGAAGAATGCCCCAGTAATATAACTAATAATAATAATAATAATAATAATAATAATAATCATAAATAATCTTATTTCGGACGTGTCTCCCTGTGGCTTCACACGAATGCAAGCAAGTTTTGAGATTTGTTTCGAATGTGGCAATGCTTTTGATTTTGAGCCTCGCATTCATGCATATAAGTGAGCGATATTGAGAATTTATGAAAAGATCTTCCAAGCACGCGTGTCGCATTTTGTTGGTGAATCTCGTATCTCGTACATGTTGTAATTTGGTTTTTGATAAAAATTTTATGAGCATCTTTGCACAGACGGATGACCATTCACACAGCACTCAGTCGTTTAATCGTAAGTAAACTATATAAAGACCCGAAATTCAGCTTTACTTTGCAAGTTTGAAAATGTATTTTAGCGTGCTCAGTTGCCCCCTGAGTACCAGCGGCAGTATTTACGCTCAACATCAAAATGTAAAAGAATCGAAGCGCGAGTGGCTTTGCTGTTTGTAGATTTGATGCTAGTTTTTTGTTTTGTCTTCAGAAATAACTATGAGAAGCCCACACCAATCCAGGCACAAGCCATTCCAGTGATAATGTCTGGAAGAGATATGATTGGTAGGTATTGGCCTGCAGTTATTAAAGTACTCTTCACATTGTTGTTTAACTAGCATCCATTCTAATTTGTTTTTGTTTGGCCTGCTTCTCTATTATAGTTTGTCTTCATTGTTTTACCAGGTATTGCAAAAACTGGGAGTGGCAAGACACTGGCTTTTCTTCTCCCCATGTTCAGACATGTTCAGGACCAGCCACCGCTGGACAGGGATGACGGGCCCATTGGTGTGTACAAACTACATACGTGTATATATCCATTATTTTGTCAATCTTGGGGCTCTTAACTTTAGTTTGCTCGTATACCATAGAATCCCGAGAGTAACGACTTTTGTTTTAGCGCACTGCTAAGAGCCAATTTCTGATTCATGGCTTCATGATTCATTTTCTACAAACATTGACTTTGAAGCAAGGCTTCTTGGGCGAAAATACAACTGTGTTTGAAAGTTACTGGAAATAAAGCGTGAATCGGAAATGAACTGTAATCACGAAATTTGTTAACACTTGATCTAATTCAGGTCAATTCATTTAGACTTTTCAAACTTGACTTATATTTTTCTTACTAGTACATGTATTCTTTATTGGATATTTTCGTGAAAAGAAAAGTATGTACTCTATCTAGAGTTGTTTTGTTTGTAGCTGTCATCATGACGCCAACTCGAGAGCTGGCCATACAAATCCACAGGGAGTGTAAGAAGTTCTGCAAGCCGCATGGTCTGAGAGTCGTGTGTGTTTATGGAGGGACGGGAATTAGCGAGCAGGTATAGTTGGGAAATTATTGATGCAAGCATTTATTTCTTCTTACTTTTTTGATTACTCGAGGCACGTTTTATAGATATTGAATAGAAAGTAAGAAACACTAATTAAGCTAATTAAGCGTAGCTGTGCAAAATATCGTAATAATAATAATATTAATAATAATATTACTACTACTTAAATGTAAACATCGCAGCCAAATAACTGTTATTTTGATATCTTTGTTCAATGTAGATCGCAGAACTGAAACGCGGAGCAGAGATCATCGTGTGTACTCCTGGAAGAATGATTGACATGCTGACGGCAAATAATGGTTGGATGTTTTTGACAATAACATTAACTTTTTAAGTTTTACATTGTACTTTTTGGGACCATTTATATATACACAGTGTTTAATTAGGCATCATGAGGCAGTGAGTTATTTTCTGTACAGAACTTGTTACTACTAACTAGTCAGCAAATGAAAATCAAACAATATTATCTCCCCAACAATCATTTTAATACAACTTCATAGTTCTGCTGCTCTTGCTGTGTTTGCAAGTGAAATGTAACAACTGGCTGATAAACCAAGAAATTTAAAGCCTAAATTACCTGTCCTAGGGGCAGTGTGCGTTAGCAAAAGCACCGTATTAATGATTTTACGTCAGCATTGGTTGGTCGTAAAAATAGATTTACCTTTCTGCACTTGGTTGAGATTCCTGAATTTCCTTTCCTTTTTATCTCATTCTCCTATCTTCTTAACACTTTTGTATATTTTCATTTTTAGGGCGTGTCACGAACTGTAGAAGGTGTACATACTTGGTTTTGGACGAAGCAGATCGAATGTTTGACATGGGCTTTGAACCTCAGGTAGGCCGAAATCTTCCTTTTATCGTTCTTGGAAGGTTAATTCTTGAGACACCTTCTAAACAACCCGGCACTTTGGCAGACATTTGTACGTTCCATAATGGCACTTTCCATTAGAACAACATTTTTATTTTCAACCGAGTTGTCGAGTGCACATTCACGTTATCCACATCACGCATGGCTTACACAATGTTATTGGCCAATCCAACTGCAGCTCTTTCTCCGCCTTGCGAAAACTGTTCGGCCCTATGACAAGGAAATTTCTAGAATTTCAAACCGGAAATAGTCCAGCTTCGTGTTCACAGCTGCCGCTTATTACACTGACTACAGACTTGTTAAATGCTCATAATTACCAGTGTAGGTATGAGCTGTTTACAACTCTGTGTATTGTTGGAGGCTCGGATCTTCTAATGGTTCTCGCAGGTATTTAATTAATATTCAATACCGGGTCCAGGCTAATGCTGTAGATTTGAATCTATGGTTACTGCAATCATGCAGCAGCGAAACTAAACTGGTCTATTTGGCTAAAAGAGCTACGCGATGGTCTACCGACGCACAAACCATCGTCCATCGTCATTATACCTTTCCTGTCATCTTCTGTTAGCGAAGTAACACACAGTGCTTTTGGTAGTCTAATCTTGGATTGCCTTGCCGTTACAGAAACATTTTCTACGAGAAAAGTTTTTCTGAGTGTTTAGAGGCTAAACAAATACTCAACTTTTCGAAATTTTGGAACAAGCCCGAACTGAGTTGTATATTGTCATGAAATGTTGCAGGTTATGCGCATTATCGATTGCATTCGGCCGGATAGACAAACAGTGATGTTTTCGGCCACTTTCCCTCGTCAGATGGAAGCACTTGCTAGGAAGATCCTTAGCAAACCAATAGAGGTAACGGTATTCTCAGTCCGACTGTTCGTATGCTACTCGTAAACTCTTTGGTAGTTGTTTGAAGCCTAGCATAACTTTAACTTTGATTAAAAGGTTTGTTTATACCTGAATTGAAACATCGTCACGGCTGCACAAAGAAGAGCAAAGACGTGCAAAACGTCTCAACACTAGCAACACTAGACTAGCATGGTACGCGAGACAACAGCAAACCTGTGAAAATCACGCTGATAAGCCTCCAGGTTGTAGTATCTCCTCTTCTTTAAAGAGAAAATAGAACACCTGCCATTTTAAGGGCATGTTAACATGGAGGTGGGGAACTCCAGACAAGTGAGGTTACCCGCCTACCCGTGGTCGAAAACTAGTTCACCTTTATATTCAATCTTGAAAACCCCGGGTTCATCCCGCACCCTAGAGCAAACATTTTCGATGCTATCGCGTGCAATAATTTATGCTTGCAAAAATACTCGCCCGGTTGATAAGCGCGAGAAGCCATTTTACTTGGAATTTTGCGAGTTTTGTAATTGTAATATAAGCCTTCAGAAGCTCTGTTACCTGTCCCCTGCTAGGCGGGTTACCACACTTTTAGCGTTTAAATTAAAAAAAATACTTACAAAACCTCACACAATGAACTTAAGCGGATTACGCACTCAAGCTGAGCGGGTAACCCGCCCCACCTCTCATGTAAGCGTGGTCAAGTTAAAGAGAGAGATTTTATGAAACGGGGCAGGTTACCCGGGCACTTCACTGGGTTGCCTCACCTACCTAGATACCTAATATGCTAAAATGATGTAGCACAATGAATAATTGCCCGGTTATATAAGCCTCGCAGTACAAATATGCACGTATCTATAGGTGCATGTAATGTAGACAGGCAGCGGAACCTTGACAGAAAGAAGTAGTACTTGAACGAAAACTTGATAGAGAGGTAGAAATTTGGAGAAAACAAAATGAGAGAATTTAACATGTAGTATTTGGGATCTGGACAACAGACCGGGTGACCCTTCAGTTGTAGCGTCGTGTAGTTATTGAAGATTTTATGGTTTTCCGTGTTGCAGGTGCAAGTTGGCGGCCGCAGTGTGGTGTGCTCAGATGTTGAACAGCACGCTGTATGTAAACACGTATAAGATACCTTCTCAATCATGCGCACAGCAAAGTAACGGTTTTGCTGGTGGTCACAGCCCCATTTCACACCATTCTGTGACATATTTGAGGTTTATCTTTTACCTTCTTTCGAAAACAATCGATCTTGTGTCTTTCTTAACACCATATGCCATCTTTCCATTACGTGTAGCCCGCCAGCTGAAGTGCTAAAGTTGCTCTGCACATGATCGAGAAAGTGGCTTTATAGAAGGGTCTCCTGAAGAAGCCGAGGCTTCTGAGAGACACAAATAGTACTTATATTAAGAAGCACACAGTTCCATCATAATTGAGTACGTTTTTCACTGAATCAACGACGAGGAATAATACTTTAACTGGCTTTAGTTAGTTTGTCAATTTTGGTTAGTTCTCCGAGGAAAATTTCCAGTTTTACTTCCCTCTCCCATCGAGGTCAAGCAAACCGTGCTACTGATTCATTGTGTCAGTGTGAATATCCAGGCTCGTGTAAAGTAGGTTTGCTGTAGCTCTTTGGTTGTTAGTGCATTCCTGTGTAACCAGAGGCAAAAGCTCGGAACGCACCAGAGACAAACGGAATCACAAATCGTTATATAAAGTTAAACAATAGACAGTACTTCAAGACACGGTCTGCGAGATTAAGCTCTGAATTAAGTTAAGCAGAAGGTGAATTTTAGTATCCTTGACCTACTACAGGACATCCGTTTTCTGTTTAACGTGATGTATACACAGACCTGGCTTTTTGCGGTTTTTTCTTATACAGTATATGACTAACTTCATTTGAACTAGTTCATTAATATTTATAAACTACTGGTACAAACAAGATTTGTCTTTTTTGCCTTGGCTTCTCCTCAGATTGTAATTGATGAAGAAAATAAGTTCCTGAAACTTCTGGAGTTGCTTGGGATCTACCAGGAGCAAGGTATCGTCTAGTTCTTGTTAAATTGAGTCATTGTAGTTTTGACGAAGATGCAATTTGTAACTACAGCTTCTTGTTAAGACGTGGTTCAGTGTTGGTTGCTCTTTATTACAACTTCTGTGATAACATACTCCCGCATATAAACCTGTAAATATTGCAGTACAAGTATTAAAGAAGATGGGAGATGATCATCATCTCACCTGATCCTTGGCTGCAGAGAGCAATTGTGTGTCGCTATCTTGCTGTGTTCTGTTATAACACAACAAGACGAAACATACAAACAGTAGCAACAAATGGAATTTCTTGGTGGCATGGTTTGTTACTATTTGTGGTTCAGTCCCCTGTTACGAGATTGAGGGTTGTCCAACTTGAAGCAGTTATATTATAGCGAAAGGTTTTCAGGCTTCTCAAGGCCAGCTAGAGAGTCTACAGTAAAGTGGTAGATGTGATTTCTTCAAGTGTAGTTTGGAAGACTTGTTGTTATTTACCGTGCGTGTGTGAGGCGAACTACAGTTCTGTGTTGTATGGTTGTCAGGGAGTGTGTTATTGTTCACAGGTAGACTGACTTGTTATCTACAGTGTTCGATGCTTACTGCAATTCTGTGTTGTTAGAAAGATTATTATTCAGTTGACCTTGCAACGAAAACAGGCAAACGCGAACCGAGTTTCTTGAATTTTGATTGGCGTGCCATCCTCTTGGATTTTGGAACACGTTCATGCTTTGTTTTGATTTTGGTTTGTCGGTCGAACAAGGTTGTTCGGTACACAGCTAAAAAAGTTTCGTTTCAACAGACTGTGAACGAACAGCTACGTTCTGTAAGTCCTTTGTAAATGGACAAACGAACAGTTTGACTAAAACCCACTGAAGTATTACTTTTTTTATCTTTCCTGGTATTTACAGATGAAACAAAAAGTAAACATTTAGCGAACGTGTTTTTCAAGGTCAAACGTAAATCACTTTTGTTGGCAGGGAGGGTGTTTAGTGTTCAGAGTGAGATTTACTTGTTGATATCTACAATGTGCCATGCTATTAACTACCTTTGTACGCTCTTGTATTCAGGGAGCGTGTTAGTGTTTGTAGAGAAGCAAGAGTCAGCTGACATTCTATTCAAGGATCTCCTAAGAAGAACTTATCCTTGTCTTTCATTACATGGAGGTTAGTATATCCACGTGTTTTGATCTGTGACTATTTGTTATTTAGATACCAAGATACAGGGTTCTTTATAATAATAAGCACTCTGTTGTTGCTTGATTACATTAAACTGGAGAACTTACTGGCAATTTGCGAGAATTTCGGTGTTACTGACATAAGTTAATTCAATACGTTCGGTTAATTCAATTTCGGTACGTTCAGCTTGACTTTCATTTGATAGATTTTGTGCCAACTGCACGGTTGATCTCTACTAGAATGCTCTTCCCTTGCAGTAGAGAACCATGATTTGCAAATACATTTTTCAAGTAACACTCTTAATGATTCCTGCATGGTTCGAAACTGGCTTTAGTCGATTAATTTAGTCAGGAACTGGTTAAATCAGCTCAAGAGAATCAGTTGATCGAACCGACAATGCTGGTTGGCATTTTTGAGGATCAAACAGGATAGTTAAGTTTTACGCTCACCTCGATCAGTTTTCGAAGAATCAGAGCAGCGCAGCTTCAATAAAATATGTTTAAAAAGCCTTTAAAATGTTTACATTTCAAACTGGGTTTCGTATTTTATCACAAACTTTGTTCAGGCTGGTCATGCATTACTGTTTGGCCAGCTGGAAGTTTGGTTGGGCTGGCTAAGAAAAATGCTAGTCAAGACCCCTTCTTCGTACTCCAAGTGCAGCATTTCACCTTGTCTTTTGTACACTGCTATGTTGTAGGAATGGATCAGTTTGATAGAGACAGCACAATCGCTGACTTCAAGAATGGAGTCACTAAACTAATGGTGAGTTATGGACACATTTCACTGGTCTTTTTATTGGGAGCATTGGTTAGAGGTAGACCATTATATTTAGTTTAAAACTAGATCTCAGCTTTATCGATCCGACTGTGAGTCTTTCGGTCATCAAATATTAACCCTTTAAGCCCCAAACACAACAAGTGGCGTGATGGTAAATTCTCCCAACTGAACTCCAGTCTTTCTATAAAGGTAGTTTGGGAGAATTTGGCTTTTCAACCTCAACAGCTTATTCTTCTTGATCATTTCCTTATTTCTCATTACCTGTAATATAATTTTGTTTGAGTTTTGTAAGTAGAAGTTAGATGTTGATAAATTGCCTGGGGCTGAAAGGGTTAAGTATATTTTTTGAAACAATGGTTATTCTGGATTATATCTCAAACCCTGTTTTGACAATTAAAAAATGAGTAGGAATGTTTTTTAAAGCACTGTATGATTTTTTGTGTATATAGGATTTAGAGGGGGGAAGAATTCATTGGATTGGAGGGGACGCTTCTTTCAAGATAGTTACGTTTGTTGTTTGGGGGTGGGGTGGGTGCGGATTGGAATAAATAGAAAGTTATATTTTGATCGACTTTGCAGCACAGGTATCAGATTAGGTGAGAGATCATCATGATCTCACCTGGCCCTTGGCTGCAGAGAGAAATTGTGTGTCGCTATCTTGCTGTGTTCTGTCATAACACAACAAGACGAAACATACAAACACACGCCCACATACAGTAATACCCTGGATAGTGCCACTGTTCAACAATTAAAGATAGTAGTTAGAGTTAGCTTTACCCGGCCTAAGTACATTGTAGTCTTATATAGTTATTCGTGGTCTCCGTGTCACTCATCCTGTATTTGTTTCATCTCGGCTAGTGTTTCTGTGTTCATCAAGGCCATTTTGGTATCGCTTTTGAAAGATTCAACTGTTGATTTAAGCGTCATTTTGATCTACTTCATCTGTTGCAAAAGTTTGCTTTTGGATTGACATAATCAGGCATTAAGAAGCCAGTGTGGAGGATACTGATTTGTCGTTAGTGTTAGTCTAATGTTATCAGTACAGGGGGAGGTAAAACGGATTTATTTCTGCCCTCAAAACGGATACAAAACTTTGAAAACCTAACATCAGTATTGTTAAAATTTGAACCATGCACGCATAAATACCAGGGGTCACAAAATTATAATGAACAAGAGGGTTCAGTCACAAAGATTTTAATGTAAACTGCGTATAGCCGGTTAATTTGAAACGAAACCGGCTATGTTTTACCGACTAGTAACGGCGATTAGTTTAAAATTCGGCCGAGCCAAACACCGTAGGCTAATTCTAATGTCTCTCACTATTTCCTTGCAGATTGCTACCTCTGTAGCTGCACGTGGTCTGGACGTAAAAAATCTCAAACTTGTTGTAAATTATGACTGTCCGAACCACTATGAAGATTATGTACACAGGGTGGGGTGAGTAAGATTATGTACACAGGGTGGGGTGAGTAAGATTTTGTATACAGGATGGGGTGAGTAAGATTTTGTATACAGGGTGGGGTGAGTAAGATTTTGTATACAGGGTGGGGTGAGTAAGATTTTGTATACAGGGTGGGGTGAGTAAGATTTTGTATACAGGGTGGGGTGAGTATACACGAGGTGTTTACCGATTACTCTATTTTAGATATATTGGCTGTTTACTTTCAAACTTTCCGTCTCAATGGTTATAGCGTCTTACCAAAGGAGGAAGAAGTGGCTTAATAAGGAGACCATTTAAACGAGACGTTCAACGATGAAGGCCAAGAGCTCTTTTCATTTGTCTGACCCGCTGTCTGGAGAGAACTAATTCATGCCATTGCTACGTATTTCTTCCATCATAACTCACCAGCTTTGCGCGCCGTTTGGCCTGCCTTGAACAGGAGCCGGGTTTCATCCATAGTAACATTTCTTCCCGCCGTAGTTCACTGATCTTTCGGCCCGTCGTGCAATGCATGCTTCCTCTAGTTCACTAAACTGACCATGAGCTTTTGTCCAAAGGGAGACCCACTAAGAAGAAGCAGTCGGGCTAGAACTGGTTGTGCAAGCTCTTACATTCCATTTTGGAACTGGTGCCAATTCAATAGTAGTCTACAATAAACATCCAATATAATGGGCACCAGACTAGATTAGCTCTTAATGTTATTTCGGGTTTCCATCCACTATCCAACTATTAATACTGTCATCATCCATTCACATGCATTTATCTATCAAACTAAGTGAAAATAAATTGTTGCTGTTGTTGTTGTTGTTGTTGTTGTTTGCATTTGCATTTGTTGTTAGAAGTGCAGCTGTTGTTTTAGAGGCCTTGAACACTAATGGCTACTTGTATTTTAATATAATGTATTCGTTAAATTCTAGATTTTTAGCTTTCATTGTATTTTAAATAGACATACATATATTCTTGTTAGTAGGATCTCTATATTATATATTTGGGAGGTCCCTTCTGAAAACCACAATTTGTGATGTAGGTATCCTCAATAAAGAATAAAGATTATTATTATATATTACAAGTGTAAAAGTTTTTTTCTAAATTGACCCCTGAACAGACTCTACAAATGTGAGAAGTGCGTTTAGGTAGTCTAAAAAGAAGTTATTCTATTCTAAACACTTTAAGAGCAGCTGTTTGACCAGACAGGAATTTTCTGTGTTTTGTCATGGGTACAAAGCTGCAAACATTAAATAACTTGTGTGTCGCTATCTTGATGTGTTGTGTTATAATACATTGAGACGAAACATTACAGACATTTTATGATACTGAAATAAGTACCTAACTGAAGCGTGTGGCATTGCGATCAGTAAAATTCAACAAGAAAATGTTAATACCAAGTAGAAAAAAATGACAATTACATAAGTTTTTTTATGTTGCTTTGTGGAGCTCTCTATTTGTATAAATAGACAAGGTTAAAGAACTGAGTAGTTATCATGGATTACGAAACTGTGAAACAACGTGTTGGCAGTTGCTTGTCAGAATCCGTTTCATTCTCTTTTGTGACTCACCAGAGTAAATCATGAATATGTTATATATTTCGAAAGGAAGCCATAAAAAAGTTCATCGAGGTTCTCATTCATTTTAGTCAACAACAAAAAAGAATAAAATATAAGGGAATTCCTGGCCTTTAACAACATGAGTACAAATCAAATGCAAACTATATACACATTATCAAGAATGTGTTTGCTTTCATATCCTACATTCAGGCGAACAGGCAGAGCTGGGAACAAAGGGACATCATACACATTCATAACCACAGAACAGGGAAGGTAGGCAGATGGAAAAATTTACGAAAATTTTCAGTTCTGAAACTGAAACAAAAATTTGCTTTTATACGCAATAATTTCATCATTTGTTATCTGATATATTAGTAAATATTGGTCACTTTTTCTGCCATCTTAAAAAGTTAACACAAATTAAAGGTCTTAAAATTTGCGAAATATTCCGTTTCTCAAACAGGTAGAAAAAGTTTTTTTATACCATGTTGTTTTGTATCACACAGTTTTGTGACTGAGTTCATACAGTCCAGATGCAGATGCAAATTGTCAAAAGACAACAAGAAATCCAAAAACTCAGTTGTGGTTTACTGGATGTAATTGTCAGGCCATCTACTAATTAACGTTACTGATTAATTGGTATTTTTGAGTAACTGTAATTTTGAGTACCGACATTTAATGTAGTTGCGATCAGTAACCCTCTATTTCATTTGTATTTCAGATATGCAGCAGACGTAATTAAGGTAGGTGCTGTTTGACAATTTTGTTAGTTATAATGAAATACTTAAAAAAGCTTTTGCGGTCTTAAAAGGGAGACTTTTTTCAAACTTTTTTGTGATGTGTTAGGGCGGTTTAAAAATGTTTCGCGAGAATCATATTTCTCTTCCATTTCCCATTCCCATACCATATACAATGACTAGCCCCTTAGCGCAAGGTATCTGTAGCAGCTGTTTGACCTGACAGGAATTTTCTGTGTTCTGTTATGGGTACAAAGCTGCAAATATTAAGTGATTGGTGTGTCGCTATCTTGATGTGTTGTGTTATAATACATTGAGACGAAACATTACCAACATTGGATTCCTCTGGCTATTCAGCGGCTCTGGGTGAATCAATTCGCTTTTGCCTCAGTGTAAGAAGACAAGACGAGCCAAGAAAACATTGTGTTTGTACTTCCAGTTTTCAAATACTGTATTTTAATAGTAAAATTATATCGTAGGGTCAGCTTGGCTGATCTCAGTAGCGAACCTAGCTGGACACTTCCTGTTTATTCCATCTTCACCCGTCGTGTGGTGTGCATATCTCTTTTTCTCATTCACAATTGATTTCTGCAAGGGAGCATGCTTTATGCTAGTGCTTCTACTTCTGCGCCCATCCTAGTAGCGAGTTTAAACAGCTAGTTCGGCTACGGCTCAGGGAAGTCTACTGAAAACCAGCTTTCTGTTTTATTCTCTTTTCTTTCGTTTGCCATCCGTTCTTTTTTTAATGTTTCTTGCCCGGGGGGTACTTCAGGGTGAAAGTGGTAGGGATGACCGTCGGGAAGCTCGAATTTCTACCCTAAAAAATACCTAG
>JAOBYE010358315.1:0-10003 GCA_025403585.1 Parazoanthus swiftii
GGCTGACTGGATGCAAATTCGCGGCGATTATGTTTTGCGCCCGATCAGCGACCAAAGAGGGAACTTCATGGCTGTTTGGTGCTTGTAGGAAATATTTGCTACAAGGAGCAACAAACGAAACAATGCGAACTGAAATGTCACAAGGCATAACGATAGTTTCCATTTGTAATTTCCAGAACAACAGCTTGTGATTCAGAATACTATCAAGATAAGAGACGTGCTCGCAGAGTTATCTACATACAAGGTGCAATAATCAAAACGTTCGATGTACTTGGACACCATTTTTTATGTGTTCATGCTTGAATCGTGGCGTGTGCTGCACCTGTTCATTGAAAATTATTCTTCAATCGATCCTCGAAGACGAGATATCTTTACAGCTCCATAACTCTTTTTGTGTATTAACTAGAAAGAAAACAAAAAATACTTTTACGTCGTTTTTTTTACGCCATTTTATTCAAGAGGTTTTATACAAAGGTATTACAACAAGTGCTAGTGGAGAAAATTAAGAAACCAGAAACATTGCTTATCGTTGATCAGTGATAAAAAAAAATAGTCTCTGCTTGTAAGTGTAAAAGCTAGAAAACCAAAAGTAATCAGGCATATAACCCAGTTTGTGTGCCCAGAACTAGTCCTGTAAGACAATGTCCCGGGGTTCCGCTTTTCACAGATCAGCCTTCGGCCTCCCCGCTCTTGGCCTCAGTTTGGTGGGCGTCTGATGTTTTATAACTTGCCCTCCCGAACCACACTGCCTCTGGGTCCCCGATGATGTAATTAAACAGATTCCTTTTTCTTAGCACAGTGTAACTAGAGGGTTGTTGTACTAGCTGCTTGTCAGGTGGCAGAGCGAAAGAACGATGTTCTCGCTTAATCGCTTCTCTTTCATTTTATGATAAGGATATCCGCAGTTCAGATTTTGATAAAGATGAATAAGTCAAAACTTCTGAAGAATTTGAAGGCGGTTTTGAGAAATAAGTCTTCTACGTTAGTAGAGGTGATCCTCTTATTAGCACAAAAAACTGACATTTTCCTCGGTTGTTCTCAAATGCTCTAGTCTAGATACTTAATCAAGGCCTTCTGAACCGTTAACGAACGTATGCATAGTTGAATGTATGCAACAGATGCTCAAAACGGAAGTCCTATTCAGAAGCTGTCGTTCAGGATTAGCCAATTGAGTTTTTCGCCATTGAAATGACTCGTTATATAAAAATGTTTTAGACATTTCGCAAATCTGATCTTCAAATCTCGATACATACTGATTTAGGTGGTGGGTAGCGTGAACCATACGTATATCTCTATTCCTTCCCATGATAAAATAGGTTTGGCTTGATTATTACTAACAAGGGTTTTATGGCCAAAATGAGATTTAAGAAATTCCCTGAAGCAAGTACATTGTCTCTGTTAGTTTGAGAGATAATTGGTGACAAAAACATTAAAACCTTTCTTAACCCTACCCTCAAGGGTCACGTCTTTTTGAAAATCGAAAGTTTTGTCCTAACTGATGCAATATCCGAAATTGAACGTAACAGATCGTCAATATGATCCTTTTCAGTAAACAATTGTATCTTATTCAGCAAGAAAAATCATAACTTCCTTGTTTAAAACTGTAGGGTTATAGTCGCAGTTTCGAATTAACTTTGTCGCAATATCTAATTCATCTAGCGCTATATTGTCTTCCAACTCCTCTAAATTTGTAAAAACGTTCTCTATTTCTTGTTCTTTCCCCTTCAGTGTAAGACAAATCACTTTAGAATCAATGGCCTCTTCCTCTTCGGGATGTTTGTAGTCTTCAAAGGTTATTACACGAGGCGAAGACATGCCAAGCATAGCTTTTAATCTGCCGCCGATAAAAGCCATCATCTCGAACTCTGCTGCGCTCGTCTCCTCATTTATTTCAGCGTATGTGTCGTTAATGATTGCGCAGAACATGTTTAACATGAAGAACATCATAGTTATGATATAGGCCGAGAAATACAGCGGCCCGATGTAGCGATCGCTGTGAGACAGTTCCATGAAATAAGACTTACCAAGCACTAGAGCAAACATAGTTTGAAGAGTTGCGATAAAGCTTGAGTATCCTTCAATTTTGCTGCCAAATACAACATAACCGAACAAGGAAAAGGCAAGAAAAGGTACCAGTGCCTCACCACCTAGAGCGAGCAGCCGTTTAGACAGCCTTGCAACAGTCCGCGATAGCAGAGAGATGAAGCGGTTGAAATTCATCAAATGTAGAAACTTGAGTGTAGCTAGAAACACAATGAATGCGATAACGTAGGTGTTGAGCTCACCCCAATAGGCCGTTACTTGGAAGTTGACGTACAAGTATGGATTGTCTTGGAGCTTGGAAATGGTTTGAACGGAGTTGATGTGTCGTATGAGGTACAAAGCGAAAGCTGCGAAACTCAACATCACTATGACTAACTCAACTACATTCCAAGGCTTCTTGAAAAAAGCCCTTTTTTCTCTGCAAACTCGTTTGACAGCCTTATAAAGCATGGTCAAGATTATAAATATTGCAACACTTTCGCAGAAAATCAGGAATTTCGCGGAAGGGCCAACGTGTTGGTACAAACGAAATGTCTCCACTCTCATGAATGTTGACGCTCCCCCAGTTGGACTGGACTCGACCAGGTAGGTAACCGCGGTAAACAGGTTGACGTGAGCATTGAATAGCGTAAATTCTATAAAAACTGCCCTGCTAAACCTGTCAATCCAGTTGTGAGCTTTGAGGTCGCTAGTAATACGCTTTGCTTGACTGAGAGTGTAACCCAAATCAGCTGTGTAACCACCCCCACTGTAGAGCGACTTTTTTCCCCAGAAAGGCACTCCATTCAATTCGCTTGCAGTCTGGTACCGCCAGGGAACAGGGCAGGCCTTGAAGGTTAAGTTACTCTCTTTTCTCCATCCGGGAAGGAAGTAAGAACTTTCAGCTGTGAGAGGATTGTAGTGAGCTCCACAGATGGAATCTATTGCAAAGTTCAGCGGCGTTTGGCAGGTGCCTGAAAAAAAAATCCGTCTATTAGAATAAACCATATTCTTTGTCTGTTGCTTTAAGGTTTAATTAACTGTGGGCAGTTTCCAGCATAAAAAGAGAAAATTTGGACAGGAATAAAGCCGGATTACCCGTACTTGTAATAAACCTAACGTTGCACAGAAATCATCCACGGAAACCCACGGGTGGTCCATCGGGCGGGGGAAAATTCGGCCTCACTGCTCTCAGCCTCGCTTCGCTCGGCGTCCGATATTTTAAAAACTGCCCCTTCCGAGACTGACTGACCCTGGGTTTCCGAGGATGCGCAGAAGTAAGTTATTGTTGACGTACTGCCTACAGTTGTGCCCAGCTGTGCCCGAGTGTCTGACGCTTGCTCGTTAGGGAAGCATACGGGCAATGCAGGGAGATGATGACATAAGTAATGCCTGAACAAAGTATCCGCAAGCTTGACCTCGGCCTCTAAAAGTGTCTGCAGGCCCGAACAAACAAGCACTTGTTCATAACTTAGCTTGCGCGCTGCAGAATCTAGGTCCCAGATCATTTTTTGCCCGGCCTAAATATAATTTTAAGTCCGTAACTACGGCTATGCGTAGTCTAGATTTGGTAGAATAATGCACAGAGTTTCACTTTGGCTATGAACGAATTTAACTAGATGCCTTGGGTAATCGGGAAATCCAGCCCAGAGTGGGGACGCATATTCCAAGACAAAACTTACTAGGCTACAGCTTAATGAAATTGTGAATGGAAGTGTAGAAACAAACAGATTTCATACCAAAACTATGCAAACCAAGACCACAACAAAACTACGTAGACACACATTGCTTTCTGACTTTCTTACTTTTTTCAACTCGCTGTTGTCTCAGCCTCGGCATACCAACTATGTAGAGCTGCTTATCTGAAATGAAACCTTCAGCCGTGTCCAGCCGTCCATTGTACCATTTTCGAGTGTAGACGAAAGGAAACACATTTTTAGATACAAACGCCCATATATCCTGAACTTTAGCAACCTGCAAGACGGTAACAGTTCTACGTTAAAGCCGCAGTGGACAAAAATTTGCCCTCAATTTGTCATTACAGTTATATTTAAGTTATAGGAGCATCAAGTATAATCCAAGGCCGTTTAGGACAATAAGATTGTCACATGTGTTTAACGTACACGCCGTCGTGCGAATCTTACTTAGTTTTAGCTGTATAAAGACAGATTCTCATGCATGCAGGTTGCACAGTTTGTCATAAAACTCTGGATCATGTCTCAACATTAAAACTATTAATATCCGTCGAGATTAAGACAAAACAAACCTTAAAAATTTAAACCACATTTCCAAAACAATGAGGAAAAGTTAATTGAAGAATACCACTGTAAGTTATCACAGATCTCTTGTCTCGTACCGTGTGAATGACTTCAAGTCTCTTGTGTAGGTAAAGATCTAATCATACATAAGTTAGCTGCATGCTTTCCCTTGTCAGATTTCCAATCTCGGTGGATCTGTCCCCATACAAACGTCTACAAGTGTCAGTTTAAACGAAATCACTGCAGTTCGTGTTAATAGCACTTGTAGACATTCGTAAGGGAACGGGTGGAGTCGGACTGAAAACTTGACCAGGCCAATAACAACCATTCACGTACGCACTCCGGGTTTAAGTGAACAGAACCTAAATCAACACTACTCACAAACCTAAACTTTGTCTTAGGTTTCCATGTTAATTTTGCTTAAAAGCAAGGTTAAACACAAAACGATCTGCAAAGTACAACTATCCATCCGCCATTTTTTACCAACTTGTTTCAGATTTCTTTTAGATTTGAGTTCTCCACTTGTCTGCTAAAAATCTTGGTAACTTTCCAAAACCAGCCATAAATGGTGATTTACTGGTTCAAATCAAAATCGCTGGCACGGATTTAATATAATTTAACACACTATGCTGAAGTTAACAAGGCGAGAGTTGATAATAGAAAGTGAATTCTGACGGACTTTGAACTTCGATAAGGGAAAATTTTGGTCGGAAACAGCGCAATGACTTCATAAAAAACGTTTCTGCAAAATTAAGTTATGCAGTCGATTAGAAAACTTAAAAAGCTTTCCAGGGATAGGTAGGTTCAGGGTATTTGACACATGTTAACGGAGCTATGGACTGATAACTAGATACCGCTCAAGGTGTACAGTAATCTTAAATGCTTTTCCTACCTCAGTACTAAACGCATCTTCAACTACTTTGCTCTGAATGTAGGCACGAGTGTCGCGAGCGCCATAGCTGATCCCTACCAGCACCAACACGAAGAACAAGTGGAACAAATTCTCTTTGATAATGCTGTACATAGAAAGCTCTTTGAGTTTTCTTTCCCTTGCTTTGGTTACCATCTCCTCATTTGGTGGAGCATAATCCTGAAAAAATATGTTGAAATTGAAGTCAGACAATGTAGTAAAATGTACCTAAATTGGCTTAATTGATTTTGAAATGTTTGGTTAAAATCTGCTACTTCCACCTTCTATCTATGCTGGTTGATGGAGTTGAAGAGGGGTAGTTGCATTTTCAAAGGGCGTATCTGAAATACCTTCCACAACTGACATTAACCATAACTGTAGGATCTTTGCCAAATAAATGTTTCCAGCAAAAACATTTTCAGTACAGTTTTATCACCATTTCATACCTGGAAGAACTTGCTTGGTTCTTTTTCTTGGATTTCATCTGAAGTTTCTTTTTTCTTTTCAGCTGGGCTTGCTTGCTCTTCGCTCCCTTTGCTGAAGTCACTTGGCAGTTTCTTGATCAACGAGGAGAAAATCAAAGCCAGCAGAAATATTTTCAATGGTTGGGTCACAAAAGCGTCTTGGAAGAACGATATCAACATGGAAGACAGCCACTGATTTGATGTTTCTTTGCCCCACATCATGCTGTAGAACAAAGTGAATGTTGCGGCTACCAATGAGGTTGAATAACACAAAATCCATGCTATGTATACACACCAATGAGGCAGTCCTTTGGCTTTTACTGGCGCTGTAGAACTTGCAGTATCATGCTTTACTTCTGGTGCATATTCGCTACTTAAAGAAGTTTTTTTATATTTCGAAGCATTCTTGTCGAGCTTTGGGGCAACATGGTGTTCCTTTGGTCTTGCGTTACGGAAGATTTGCAGAATAGCGATGTTAACTGGGAGGGCAATGAAACTGCTTTGAACTCCGATCATAATCTGTCTTAAGCTAAAAGTAAAAGGACCCAAAGTAAAGGTCGAAGTGTCAGGCTTGCCTCCAACATTATAAAACATTGCGTTTGTGATCATAGCTGTGAAAAGCAATGACAAACAGCATGAGGCTCGTTGCACGCGAGTAAAAGTGCTTCTTGGTGGTTTTCCTATTACTGAAATCCACAAATGGCCATCAAAGAGATCCTTTGAAGTCTTTGTTCTGAACAGCGTCTTGAAACTCGTAAGCTCACTCTTGTCACTCACAGCTACAATTCGATCGACAGCACCGTCTTCTCTCTCAAGAGCGAACCACTGGTCACACACAAAAATCCACTGATCGTTGGAGTCCAAGTCCCGGACAATGACATAGCTAAGGTACCAAGAAGAGTCACTTCCGGTCATGTCGTGCCACGCCCGAAGGTGAGACAGTTGACCCAAGTTTTTCTCCAGTGAAATATGGAAGTCGTTCGTCGCTCCACGTGTAAATAAAACTTTTGATTCATCTGTAAGGAGAATCGGCCCGGTCTCGCCTTCCTGTCCCATAATGTTGATATAAACATTTGCTGTAGTACCAGATCCCTGCCAAGAACCTGTCTGCATAGTAATTTCGTACGAGTACTGTCCCAACGGAGAGTCCGATTGAATCACTGTGACACCGCCCTGTTTGGAAAAAACGCTCAAATATGAATCACAAAAAGGAATTATTGTCCTTCGCAGCGTCACTAAAAACATCCCAATTGTCACTAACAGTGCCAATTCCCTCACAATTTATATATAGATAAATTCAAACCCTGAGAGATTACGAGGCAGTTTATCATAAAGTTATTACCCAACCATTTTATTTCGACGGGAAGTAGTAGAATGGCTCCTGTGCAAATTGATGTTTGTTGATAGCTCGAGTATGCAATGATTGTACGTTTCAGGAACCGGTCATTCAATATGGCGACAAGTAGGAAAACAGTTTTTAGCCTTGATGCTTTGTGAAATGGTACGAAGAACCCACCGAACCTTTATTGAAAAATTCCTGACAAAATTTCAAGACCCCACACTAATGTAAAGCTTAATATTCTTAGAGACCACTACCCCCTCCCCTCCCCCCTCACTTCACCCATTCCCCCTCAATTCCCTCTCACCATTCCTTAGTTCACTGTTTGTCTTTGTTGGTAAGTGTAAAGTAAAACATACCAGAGAGACTTTAGTCGGAGTTCTTTTTGAACGATACCACAGGAGTAGTTACACAGTTTCGCTGATGCTGCCGATATTACAACGCATTCCATTGGTTGAGCTTGACCGGCCGAAGAAAAGTGGTCCGATTACTGTTAAAGGAAGTACGCATGCGCGTTTCTTGCTATTATGAACAAAATCCGCGCTTGGCGGCCTAAGCAGCAGAACTGTGTGGCCCTTGCCCATCCTCAACTTAACTACAATGAAACTCCGCCTTTCGGCCACACCGTTAATACTGCCACCTCATTGTTGCTGCTACTCTCCTTTAGTACCGGCGCAAGGTGATACTTTTCTCTTTTGAAAAGCTCGGTAATGCAACGAACGGGTACATTCCAAAAAAGTCCCAGTGCATTATTTTTTGATTGAAAATATATCTGGCTTGATTTTCCAAAAGGTGACTGATTGCGACAAGATTATACAGGGATCACGGCCCGACCTCCCCAACTGACCTCTTTTAAGCTCTTGTAAAACTCGTAAATCTTTGAGTATCCTAAATATTCTGGACATTTTCAAACAAAGCGAAATTCAGAGAGCCTCTAACGTGTCTGCTAATCGATTTAGACCAGAAGCGATAGGGGCGTTACAGTACAACGTTATAGTACAACGTTTCAACAAAAATTGTGAGCAATGTACAACCATATGACTCAAATGCAAGATCTTGAAAATCCTTGCCTTTTGAGAAAAAGCGCATCAAATTCCAAGCAGGCAGGCCGAATTTACGGCGGTTTGAAGTTAGGCGATTTTAAGAGAAAATGAGGCCCATCTTGTCCCATTTCAGCAGGAACCTTTTTAAAAATCCTGCCAGATATGTGTAATGCCAAATCTGTGTCTGCCATAACAGCTTATTTCCTTAACAAATTAGATGTTTCGTGATTTCTAGAGTCAAAGGGAAACACTGACACTAGCTAGAGACCAGCTATAAAATGTGACTCAACCCTGACAACACCGCGGGGCCAGCCCGTTACGTCGGTCGTTCTTGTAAGGCCAGCTGCGGTCTGTATAAGCGTATTCCAACTCAGTATCACTTACCTTGAGTGCATCCTTTCTGTCCTTCTTTCTAGCCCAAACCACAAACAACGCATAGACCAGGAACACGGATATGATAGTAACCAACACAGACAAGTTCTCGCCAATATTCTGGAAACCCTGAAAAACCTTATCAAAATCGATCGGGTTGGGCGCCACCAACATATCACCTCCAAAAGCCGTCAGGTGGTTACACTGGCAGTGCAGCCTATCCAGCCTCGTCTTGTTACCAACCTACAAAAAACAAAAGCACAAAAGCTGTTAGAATAAATGAAAGGATACAGTATTTGCTTGATTAAGATGGCTCCCACCTGTTTTTAATTTTGCTGTGCTACTGAAGTTATCAAAGGCTTTCTCAAACATCATGATGGATTCGTACTAGTTTTTGTTAGCTGGTGTTGCAACAACGTTTTAGCTTACCAATCCTTGTATTACCACCGGAAATTCTGTTTCTATGGCACAAAGCAGTTCTCTCGTCTGTTATTGGGATGACTCACAAAACAGCTCTCTCGTTTGTTTTTGTGGTTGCACGAAGCAGCTCTATCGTCTATTATCGTGGTGATATACAAAGCAGCCTTGTCGTCTGTTTTTATTTAGTCGGCACAAAGCAGCTCTATCTTCTCTTATACATATAACTTACTCTGTCGTTGGTTATTGTGGTGACACACAAAGGAGCTCTGTCGTCTGTTGGTATGGTGACACACAAAGCAGCTCTATCGTCTGTTATTATGGATACACACAAAACAGCTCTGTCGTCTGTTATTGTGTTAACGCACAAAGCAGCTTTGTAGTCTGTTATTATGGTGACACACAAAGCAGCTCTGTCGTATGTTATTGTGGATACATATAAAGCAGCTCTATTGTTTGTTATTGTGGTAACACACAAAGGAGCTCCGTCGTCTGTTATCGTGGTGACACACAACGCAGCTCCGTCGCAGCTTTGTCGTCTATTGTAAGCCACTTTCTCACTCATGTGCGGAGCAAAGTAATGGTTTTGCTGGTGGTCACAATCCCTGTTTACATTATTCTATAACATATTTAAGGTTTTATCTTTTGTCTTCTTTCGAAAACAATCGATCTTGTTCTTCTTAACACCATATGCCAAGTTTCCAATACGTATAACCCGCCAACTGAAGCGCTAAAGTTGCTCTGTGCATAATTGAGAAAGTGGCTAATTGTGGATACACACAAAGCAGCTCTCTCGTTTGTTATTGTGATGATTCACAAAGCAGCTCTCTCGTCTGTTATTGTGGTGACGCAAAAAAAAAAACAGCTCTGTCGTCTGCTATTGAACTGAAACTCAAAGGAGCTCCGTCGTCGGTCATTGCAGTGATTTAAAGTTTGTAACAATCCCCAGGCCTCTATTAAGACCCTCGTATAAAGTCCTGAAAAAGAACAAATGACCCCAGCAGGCTAACTAGAAGAAACATGGATAAAAAAGAAAGGAAAACAGAGAGCTTCTACCCTGAAGAATTACCTTACAGCCTTCGGAAGTCCACGACTCTCTCCTGGTGTCCCAGTATAAGCATGGAGATTTAATAGTGTCCATGGTGTAGTTAAAATCCACACCACTGCGGAACTTAGGA
>JAOBYE010358426.1:0-14798 GCA_025403585.1 Parazoanthus swiftii
GACCCCCCCCCCCCCCCCCCCCCCCACTCCTTCGTTGGCAGTTTTCAAAACATTTCTTTAAGAAAAACAATGAAAAAAATTGTTTCCCGGGAGCACAGGTACCGTGTTGCGTCCCCCTATCCTTTCCAGAACTTCCCCTTACCCAAATTTCTGGATACGCCCCTGATGTGGGTATTGTTGAACCTCGAGCTGCGTTTTTAAAAGAGTTCAAGGTATAAGCTTAAATATAAGAGTCTGAATTATAGGACTTTGTTCGCGAATTTTCAGTTTTGAGAATAGAGTGTAGTGAGTTCCTGGAATTATAAATAACACAAAATAGAAATGAACATAAAACTGGTAATGGTATAGACCTTTATCACGCTTTTGAAAACATGACGCTAGCACTTTATAAATGCCAGAAATGAAAAAAGGCAGGTCAGAATTGGTAAGTACCGAAAATTTGGTGATTTAACACTGCAAAACGTGGCGCTGGTAAAGTTTTCAAAAACAGAAAATGTAACAGATAATGTATGGGAAATTTGCACTGGGAGGGCATCGATGCTCTCCCAGCTTCGTTCCCATGCAAATTCTCATACATTCTTTTCAAAAATTTCGGGTTTTATTTTGTCTTTAAAAACCTTACCAGTGCAACAGTTTTCAATACTAAACTCCTAAATTATTGGTATGTACTACATTTGACCTGCTCTTTCCATATCTGTCATTTACAGAGCGAGAACATCCGGTTTTAACTAAATAAAAAAATGTGAGAAAGGTCTATTCTATCTTGATTGCGGAATCCTTCATGGCCTGTAAAACGTCGTAACAGCTAATAAAAAAAACTGCGCTTTCAAAAAAAGAATTGAAGCAACAGAACCCGAATTTGTATGACTTATTAAATACCATTCTCAAGTTCAAATTATTCTCTCTGGTTTCAAATTTTTTCTGTTCTGTTTCGATCAGTATTTGTCCTGCTTTAACTTTTGTTACACAATCACCAAGTCAAAGACAAACTTTGGTTTTTTAAAACTTTTAAGACTGTTGTTAATATTATCGTTATCAGTTCTATAGAGTAAGTTGTTGTTAACAATGAAGAGTAATGAGCTACGTAAGTTGGAAACTTTCGGAAGAGCTGGGAAATATTTGGAAGAGCTCGAAAATCTTCAGACACTTCAGAAACGCCCCATAGCAGTTTTTGAGGAGTTTTTGCGATTTCTTACAACTTACAGAAAATCTTTGGAAGTGTTATGAAACTATTGGGAAATTTGCAGACGTGGTTTGAACTGTTCGGAAACGTTGGCAGGAGTTGAAAAGTTGGACAAACCTTAAAAAGACGCCAGCGTAACTGTTGTGTGCAAGTGGTGACGGTTAATTAAAGTGGAATATTACCCGTTGAATACCACCCGTTGAGTACCGCAGAATATAGGCAACGTTTTTCCAGATTGGCTATATTTTTTAAGCCATAGGACAAATGTTTGTATTTTTTTTTATCTCACTAATTTTATGTACCGTTATACATACCAAAATGTTGTCCAACTTCAGATCACGATGTACGTAACGTTTGCGGTGGATGTGTAACACAGCACAGATAATTTCCTTTAACCATTCAAACGCATGTTTTCTTGCTCGAGCTAGTCTTGAGGGGACATCTTTTTCTCGAGGGTGATCGAAGATGTGGCTCTTCAAAGATCTTTCGCACAACTCCATGACAATGTAAGCATGTACTTGTTTGTCACTGGTTGTTTTAAAAACACTTCCATAAAACTTGACGATGTTTGTATGCTGCAGTTTTCTATCGAAGATACATGTATCAGTTATTACAACGTGAAGAACTATTTGATTAAGAAATGTTTTCATATTGTTTCTTGATTCAAAGCGACCTTTTAAAACGGCATTTACTCAGTTACCTCCTAAATTTCAGCTTCATATCATGATAAGATGTTTTTCACCTTGGTTTATGCCTGCCATCATGAGACTACGAGATTACACTTTATTAGCTGGCGAACAGGTTCTTCTTGAGGGGGTGATAGGTTCTCTCGCATTTCCGCCTACCTGAACAATTCGACAAAAGATTTGTTTGCTGTCGATAAAAAAGAATCTGGCATTTTTGATCCAGAAAAGCTTCCAATGACAGGCCAAAAGTAATTGTGCGCGTTTTTCTTTCATAAAAAGTTCTACATTTAGTAATGACAAAATATTGTTGCTTTCGAAAGTATCTGCCAAGGCAATGAACGCCGCGATGGTGATTTCCAATATAAGGACTTTTCAACAATTTCATAATAAAACATACCTGAGATTTTCTTCTTCTGTTAAAAACTGCACCACATTATCTTTGGTCAGCACGTCATTGTAAGCCTTCACAGCTATATCGATGACCTTTGGCTCTTCTTTCTGACGGAGCTTTCCACGATACACATCAGCAAAAGCCCCTCGGCCAACTAGGTATTTGCTTTCTTCCTTCCATTCTACGTTCTCGGTGTTAAGTTCCAGAGGACGGATCTCTCTAACGGCAAGCATTCCCAGGTCTCCTTGAAGTTTCTTTCCCTTTTCCAATATTGGATTGTGCAGTTCAAATATCTTGTCCTGTGATCGAGCCTCATCTTGCAGTTTTTCACATAGTTGTCTATCAGCTTCAATCATTTCAGGGATGCGAGATTCTATCTGTTTCAGACATACAGCAGCGTCTTCCACTTGTGCTTCTACAAATTTTGTGAGCTCATCAACATTGCTGACTTCGTCAAGGAACCGTCTGGACTCCTTCTCTATGAAGCTGCAACGATCAACCGAGAACTCCCTGTTCACCTTCTTTAGTTCCATTTTTTCTTTGATGGCCCAGGCACCAGCAAATGGACCGCCAATAACAAGAGCAACAAGTCCGAGTGGAATCCATATTGGAGAGGTGACTCCAATCATCACCTTTGCTCCAACAGGTAGATCGTCGGCATACATGCCCGACGTTTTCAATTGCTCCTCGTTCCCACTTCTTGGTCTGATAACATCCAACTCTAGGTTCTGTAGTTGCTCTTCAAAGATGCTGTATTTTCTTATGAAGTAGCTCTTAAGTGACTCTCGACATCTGGAAAACACTTCTTCTTTTTCTTCCCAAGCTTTAATTTTGTTCTGCAAACGAAGTTTGATGCACATTCTGACAGAGCTCATTGTTATTTCCAACGAACTTCCAGCTGGCGGGACGTCCTCCAGGGTCCAGCGGCAGAATTCTGTCTTAAAGCTATCAGAGTTCAAGTATGTCTTTAACTGAACGACAGCTTCTAACACACTTTTGTTCATATGCTTTCGTAGGTCTTCCTTAACAGCTTGTTGGTCTTGTTGTAACATTCTCAGTCTTCGCCTGGTAGCTTCCAATACTGACCGCTTCTCTTCGCAATCTCTCGTTGAATTTTTCAGGAACGCTTTGGTATAATAGACAACTCTCGAAAGTAACAAATACAACCATCTGCAAAGCAAAGTGGAACGTACACATTACAGCCAACAAACATAAAAGTATTGAACACACAGGAACCGCGGAACAACCTACATCTCCAAAAACAACTCTCACTGATTTATTGTAAAGGAAGTGACAACTGCAGCAATGACAATGAATGCTTACCTTGTAGATTTCTTCAACTTTGTCGCATTTTCCAGTTGAATTAAATTCAAGAAACGCCTTGTTTTAATCCAAAAGATTTTTGTAAAGAGCATTTTGCAAAATTTGGAGACAAAACCTCTCAATTTTGCTTTTTGAAGAGGTAAAAATTAAGGGTTTTTCGACCTTAATTTGCAAAAAAGCCCAGCTTCCTCCTACTTAGGTACATGTGAACACAAAAATAATTTTCTACTTACTCCCAAGAAACCGTTAGTCGTGCTTGCATACTGTTCAACACCAAGTGTTTGATGCTCGTAAGCAAGTCTGCCAAATCTTCATTAATCACGCCCAAGGTCTGGGCGCGTATTGCCTTTGTGGTGGACAGGTAGATTATCTGTGTGTCGGTATCTATTTTCGGCCAACTCTTCTTCAACTTTTCACTTATATGGGCCTTGACATCTCCTGCTTCTTTCTGCGGAATCGTATCCCACTTATTGCAGACAAACAGGGCATTACGGGGAGTGAAACCTGTAGCCTGATCTTCCACAGACATTTCTCTTACAGAGCTAAGAAGTTTTTCAATCTACAATAAAATACATACAGTTTAGTAAAAGGTTATAATACATTTTGTTTTTTAAAAACCGCTTGCCATTTAATTATGTTTTATTCAAAATATCTTTTACGGATTTAATTTAGCACAACCTAGACAAATCGTATCATCGTTAGAATTGTAAGAAAATGATGCTTTTTTTCTTTAGCCTTGGTTAATTAAGAATGAGGAGTAATTTTCTTCGGTTGTGCTTGAAAGGTTGATGATAGACTTTCTTTAACTCGGAATTCCGAGTACGACACACATTCAAGCACTAAAGTTTTTCTTTATTATACAACCAATAGTTTAAAAAGATTTACTACTTGATTACGGTCAGAAATAATTAAGTGTATTTCCTTGATTAACCCTACACGGTATTACGATGCTTTTTAAATTTCAAGTATACAGGGGAAGGCGATTTAATCCCCCCCCCCCCCAACCTCCTTAACGTTTTTTCTTAGTAAAGGATTTGGCAACCTGCAACTTTGCAGTTTAAGTAATATTTCTTTTTGCAAATGTAAGGTGCGTGACGTCACAAACCCAAAATTATGGCCACGATCTTGGACTTCAGTTTGATGGTTATTTCAAAGTTGTTAAGGCTTTCAGAAACAATCTTGTGACAGCTAGACTTATTGTTTTTAGAAAAACGTTATTTTTTTGACATAAGCATCAGTTTTAAATTAATTCAATAACACATTTCAAATCCACATTTATTAATCTTTCAAAAATGGTTGCTTTTACGAAAGTTAGCCGAACATCTTGCGAGCTACACTCAGTGAAGACAAACGCCCCTATTTTTTGGAAGAATCTATACCTCTTCGGTAACCCTGAGTTCCTTTCAGTTCAGGGCCGTAGCAAGGGGTGGGGCGGGAGGGGGGCCGTGACCCCCCAGTTTTTTCCCCAGCAAATGTGTCAGATGTGTCAAGATTAGCAAATTGCTTCAATAAAAAACTTGTCACATTTTACTAGTTTTAGACACTCTTGTTTTGTTTCAACAGGTGTTTAAAACCAGGAAACACGTTTTTAGACAAACTAATTTTCAAAATTTCCCGGGGGAGCATGCCCCCGGACCCCCTAAAAGACTCACACCTTCGGCCCTTGGCGGTGCCCCCCCCCCCCAGTTTTCCAAGGCTACGGCCCTGCAGTTGTTGTATGCACTATGCAGTAAGAGTACCTTTTTTCTCATAGTAACAAATGAAACGTATTGGTCTAATTAAAATGTGTTAGAAATGTAGTGTGACTAACAATGCTTTATCTCATACCCTGTCTTTTTGCACACCACCTGCGTTGGCACTGTTGATGACGTAAACAAACGCAATTGCTTCGGGTAAGTATTGAATAACTTGGCTGTCCATGATGTCTGATTCACCGATGCCAGGGCTATCCACAATCACAACGCCATCCTAAAGAGAGATGGTTTTATTCTTACTATCTTCTTAAATAGAATTTTTCAATAAAGTTCTCACAACTACTGTTGACAGGGTATAATACGTTCACACCTTAGTTTTAAATCGAGGTCTACTTAGTATTGTGGCATAAGTAAGATCACACTCCTAATGACTCCTGTGTCTTTCGTGTGTTCCAGAATCCCGGCGATTCCTAAAATCAAATCCAATTACTCTTTAATGTCGTGGCAATAAAACCCAGTGAAAATCGATATTATGCGGCTATTTTAGTGTGATAAGACAAATCAATTCGAGCAGACAAATTAACCACGCTGTTATCATGTGTCATACTTCGTTGAAGCTCGTTTTCATATATTTCATTAAACGCTTTTACAGCATGAAAGCTTACTTGACAGATTAATATTAATACTACTACTACTACTACTACTACTACTACTACTACTACTGCTAATAATAATAATAATAATAATAATAACATTTTAGGAGCATTCCGAAAGTCACAATGCTCTTACAAGTCCGACAATATAACTGCTGTGTCCGCATTATGATAAAATTAAAAAACAAAAAATTTACAAGTATGAAAAATCAAAATCGACTATTTCTAAAATTCTGTAGTTGTGGGAAATGTTTAAATATATATGTATAAATAACTACCTATGTATACTACTAAAAAGGAAGATTGTGAGAAAATATTTAAAATTGCCAAGTGAGTCGGCTAGTTTTAATTGATCTGTTAAGGAGTTTCAGAGTTTAGGGGCAGCAATAGAAAAAGGTCGGTCTCCATAGGTTTTAGTACAGGATATAGGAATAGTTAAGAGGTTGCTGCTTAAAGACCTGAAAGAACGGGTAGGGCGTAGACTATAAGGGTGTATAGAACTTCACCATTGCAGACAGTAGGTTGACCATGAGGGGCTTTAAAGGTAAGTAACAGTAGTTTGGACGTGATCCATTCTTTGATAGGGAGCCAGTGTAGATTCCTTAAGCAGGGGTGATGCAAGAGTTCTTGTTTATTTTGGCAACACGTCTAGCAGCTGCGTTCTGTACTAATTAAAACTTATCAAGTTCGAATGATGACGGACCATATAAAACAGTCTTGCAACAGTCGAGTTTTGATGTAACAAAAGCATGGACAAACTTTTCACAATCAGCCTGATTTAGGTGTTTCCTGGTCCCCCCGATGTTTCTGATTACTAGGAATGCGTATTTGCATATGTTATTAACGTGTGCCGTCAAAGGATGATGGTTGTCAATCATTACACCGAGGTCGCGTGCAACCAACTTGGGCGTGATAAAAGAAACATCAACATTAACTCCGCGGATTGGATCATTTTGAGCAGAGAAACAAGTCGTAAGATAGACAATTTCAGTTTTGACAGGATTACGAGAGGGGCCATGCATTTGTAATACACCATATATACTATAATGTCTCTGATACACGTTTCCAACTTTTCAACCATTGCTGGGCGATCACGAGTAGGTTTGATGGTTCAATAAAACTACTGGTAATGCATGGGCGTACTCTATCCAATGGTTTTGTGGGTTACACGGACGACCTATCGGCTACGAGTCTTTCTTTCTTAGTGCCAGTTCTTATGTTCTGTGTTTGGCTCCGTCGCAACATCATTACTTGAACCTTTTTTGGCAGAGGTTTTTGCATGGTGAACAGTAAGGAATATTGATAGCTATTGCTGTATGCAAAACATGAACTAATGCAGACTCAAAAACAATAAAGAAATTCTGCCAACTCAAAACTTGGTGGAACTTTCAGCGTCCTCTGCCCACTGGTTCCTGGTCAGCAAATCACTTAGTACCGAATGTGTTATGATGACAAGGATAATTATAATTATAACCTAGGATAAAGGCATTTGGCCCAATCCTGGAAGTAGAACTCCTGAGGTTTGAAATTTAGAAAATTATGAGATTTAGCGAACATTTTCGTTGTGTATATGCACTCATAAAATCAGCCAAGACGCTTACATTTATGTATTTATACACAGAAGCCAGGCAAACGTTTGTAGGGATTCAGTTGTAGTGAGGTTACTTGACAAGCTTCAGTTCAAAACAGATCTGACAGTAAACGTACCTGCAAAAGTGGGTGTGGCCAGAACAACTCTACCTTCTTGTATAGGTTTTGTCTTTCACGACCAGCTTTAACGTCAACGTATTCTGAGATTTGGTCCAAAAATGATTTTGCCCCTTCCTCGTCTTTCAACCTAAAGCTCTTAGTTGCATGGCCACTGAGCGGGTCTTTGTCTTTGAAATGAATTGTCACTGAGCGCTGTTTAGCGTATTTCAGCTCACAAATTGTGGATGTTGCGCTTAATACAGAATAAGGTAAGACCTCTTCACCCAAGATCAAATTCATCATGCTGCTCTTACCAGCTCCTGTTTCACCTGAAAATGAAAATAACCAGTTAAAAGTTGTTTCCAAATCTTTTTATCAGCAATTTGAATAACTTGCACAAGTACGGAAAACCTATTTTTCAAGCAAAACTGTGCATAACTTCCTCATTTGATGCTATACATGCAAAAATGTCTCAACTCACTAAAGAAATCTGATAGCAGTTAACAGATACTGTTTTCCACTGAAATCTTTTTGAACCCACATGAAAGGTTACATGCATTTATGTAACTGTACAGAACGTGAATAAAGTATGACTGAAACTTGTGTTGCATCACTCATTGTTGCGTCGAGTGTAACTTTTGTATGAGTCAAGAATTCTATGAGTCATGAGTCAATTGAAACTCCACAGACAACTATTATGTCGCTGAAAAAACCCCTGCAAATCAGTAACTGATCGTCAGTAGGATGCCTAAAATGTGTGCAATTCTACAATTGGTTTCGGTTCCATTAAATCCTAGAACAGTTGCAGACCATTTTAGGAGGAGCCACTCACTATGTGAGCACAGTTACTGAAAAACGTTAGTACAGGCAAGGAAAATGAAATTGAAACCGTTAAACGAAAATTTGCGTCTAACGCCAGAATACAGTGGTTAAAGCACGCGCTAAAAACACAAAACAAGTTTAAATACATGAATTAACAATATGCGCGCGCAACAAATACGACAGTTCACAGTGTTACAAAAATATAAGCATAACTACACACACGTCTATAATAAAAATACCATTTCAAAGGATATATTCCATGCGGACTTGCAGTCAAAGTGAAGATCGTAGTTCCGCCAACGTTGTTCAAACTTTTCTAACTCGTCTTTGTGACTTCTGTAAAACTTGTGAAACGACTTCATGAGTTGCTGATGTTTGTGGCCTTGTTGTTGTAGTTTTAGAGACAGACGTCGGTGTCTGTGTCTGAAGATGTCGTTGCTGATACATATTTGCTGCATTTCGCTTGTGTCCGCTCTCGAGCCGCGCGGGTCGTACCGCCGGTACTTTCTCTTTGTATCTCGGAAATCTCCGTTCAGGGCCAACTGGGATTAATAGAAATGCACATGGATCTTTTTCCGAGTGAAGTTGTTTTCAAGTTAATTTTTCTCAGCACAAGAATCTTAAAAGTTATGTTTTCAAGAGTACAGTTACCGCAAACGACCCGATCGAAATGACACACGTCTCGGTTTGTTTGCAAATAGATTCGTTTCACTCAGTTCAGCACCTCCATTGATTAGTAGATCAAACATCACGGCCAGAACTAGGTGTGGTTTGAGAACTTCTGTTCCGTACTGGCGATCAGTTAAAAAAAATTAGACCTTGCGGTAAATTTGGAGATATTTGGCAGATTTGACAGACTCGAGTGACGGGTTACTGAGGCGGCAGCATGTCACTTCTTTTGCAGAGTATAATGTATTACTGTAGCTTGGCAAACCAAACGTATCGGGATATTTATCATAACAACTGATTGTAGTACTTTAAAACGACGAGAATCTTTCAGTTTCACCGTTGGCATTGGTATCCAGAACACTCCCACGCAAACTGGCTTTTATAATTACCGTACTCTGGCGAGACGCGGACAGTGAGCTTGACAACGTGATCGCGGAATGATATTTTGGATACTCTTCGTGGTGATATGCACATTACATAAGAGATATTATCGGAGATCTCTGACTCTGCTCTTGCAATGCCGAAGGAAAACAACATATCCGACTGATGTGGAACTTGTTTCTACGCGATGTATGTCGATACGTACTGGACCTTTAACTGCCTGCCCGCTATCAGCCAAGATATATTATTTTTTATGTTTTATTCATGATTTTATATCATTTGTCGGGTTTCCACTCGTTCTCTATATCTGATATGCACATTTTTTTTTTTTTTGGACTCATGACTCAAAACTCATGACTCATGACTCATTGACTCAATTGACTCATAGAATAGATCACGTTTGTTGCGTCAGTGTTCAAGTCAAAATCACCAATCTAAATGCCTTTGCAAATCACTACAACAAGTTTAACATAAGCAAAAGAACAAAAAAGTGCCGGCTGATATCAAGACTACTTACGCAATACCCATTTAATGCACGCAAAGATACGTTTTTTTTGGCGGATGACACAGCGAACTCTGTCAACAGCTCAGTCGACTCTCAAATGAGCATGAAATGAGCGTAAATGAAGCCGCTAATATTCCACACATTAAGAGACACTAATTATTGTTCTGCTCTCTGTTCGGGATTACAAAACTTTTATAGTTGGCTCGGAAAGATACCTGCAAAGAGAATATAACATTTGTCCCTTCTAAGCCGTTTCTTGTGGTTATTGATCTTTGTTCGGACATCGTCAAGGTTCTTTTGTACCAGTTCCATTAAAGTATTATCGAGCATGTCCAAACAAACCTCCACCTCTTCGTACATCTTTATCATCTCGTGACATCTACGAGCGTCTTCCCTACTGGCGTAGGAGATAACTTTGAAAGGCTAAGGTCGGAATAGATATAACGTAAGTAGAATGAGAGCTTTTCACTAAAAATCATTTCCTACGCTTTTAACACAAGATCCCCAAAACAGTAAAATACTGTGTTTTTAAAATGTTTTGTGAAAACTAATAGTATGTTGGTTATTGATGAGTTGGTGTTCCCGGTTAACATTCTGTAAACAGAATTATTAGGGCCGTTATACAAGAAAACAAAAGATTAGAATAACAATTATAAAAATAACCTTACATACTATTGAGACATGCTTGATTAATAACAAACCCAGAAAGATTGTAAAACAGTCAGTTTCTCGGACTGACTATTCACAACAATAGAAAAGCTATTGAATTCGTTATTCTACAGATCAAGCGAGTAATGTTTGGGCAGATAAAATCCGATGAACGCACGCTCGCCGAGAGAGTTTGGGCGTAAAAAAAATTGCGTTTTTCTTCTCGCGTTTTGCTCTTCTCAGAACATTTTTTCAATCAATTTTCATCAGTGATTATGCGCTAACTATTTAAATCCCAACAAGCAAAAATGCCACAGATTTGATCAGGTACTTTTTGCTCAGATTTAAACTAATTTATCTCTAAATTGTTGAAGATTTAATTATTACTCCACACAATTGGCTAAACAGTTTACAGGGCTAGCAACTCATACTGAATACAGCTTCTTCTCTCCAATTATCAGCAAAACAAAATACTCATTTAACTATTTCATAACTATCGAACACACCACAATTTCTACAAATAATGACGTTATCATCATTATATTCCCATTTCATTTCATTCTTCATTATATATTTCTATCACAAACTTATATTTAATACAAAAGCAACAATTTTTTTCGCCAGTCTTTTGTAGTCCTTTATAAATTATTCGACCATAACTCATTCTTCACGTTAATGTTAATAAAGAAATAGTTTTTAAATAGGAAACACAGTCATGCAATAGAATTGTCATAACACGAGATGATAACTTTTTTGAGGTAAAGTATATCAACTTGCGCAAAGCACGGAAAAAATTTGCATGTACATCACAACACTGCTCGATTAGATTCTCCTGAATCTAAGGATTAACATTTAACAAACTCATTCACTTTGTTTTTGTAAATAAAGTCTGAACCAACTACCGTTCTGTTGCGTAAAATATTCATCAACTTTATCTTGTAGAACAAAAAAATTACAATAGTCAGATATCGCTGCCGATGAGTAACATATAAGAACGTGACTTTTTATTTTTAAAAAATATAGTTTTCACATAAATATTTCGAAGGCACAAATTAAGAAATGATTCCCTCTTGAGTAGTATAGAAGCTATAAGGGATACCAACCACAGCTGATTTTTGCCAAAAGCTTTAACTTTGTAGTACCGATACTTTTTAAAACATGTGTGACAAAAAAGGTCATCACTCAGAACGTCGTACTTACATCGTCTACAACTGCTGAACGTAACGTAGGTGACACAAAAAAACAAAAAAACCGTAAAAGTCCAAATAAAAGCCCCCCTCCAAATACAAGCTCTTCTGAATATAAAACCACTCAATCTGTCGTTAGTTAAGTCTTTAAAGACAATTAAAATGCCTATATACTTGAACTGATGCGTTCATTTGTAAATGTTTTGTTATTTTCCCTGCCTCTCTACACCGCCTCTCTTGATACCGCTTTGCATTTGCTAGGTCATTTTCCTTTTACACATCACAACGGTCAATCGACACAAGGTTATGCAAATTACTGTTTGGGCAATTTTACCGATTTGTACTTACGCCTTTTATAACCGCTAGGCTGATTAAGTTTTCAGTTAATAACAAAACTGTTCAAAGGTTGTCGCTTGAAAGCGTTACCATAACGTATCAAAATAGTATTTTTGCTTCCGGTAAAGTTGAAACAGACGTGTGTTTTGTTGACAGAACAGCAGTTCCTGGAAAACTTATGCAGTAGCTGTTGATTATCTGAAACACCCTCGAAAGCAAAAAACGTTGTGTATATGAAACAATCTGATCTGAACCAACAGCAGAAGAAAACGTTGCAAAAGCTCAACTCACTTTAACCAGTTCAGGGGCATTTTTTAAAATAGCACTGATAGTGCTTTGCCCTTAAGCGTTTAACTAAAATTGAACATATTAAACCCTTGAAAAAGTTCTGCTTGACTTGCAGCCAGTGAAATGAGTTTCTATATGAATGTATCGCTATGGGCAACAATGCTTTTTACATCTGAATATCAAAGTACTTGAAATATTGTTTAGTTCCTTTAGTTACTAGAAAGATTATTTAGTTTCTTTAGTTCCTAAAGGTAATTGTCCTAGTTAAAGATTAAAGATCTTAGTTTATTCTACTTTGTCAGTATTAATGGAGGCGGAAGCGAGGAAGGGTGCATAAAAGCAAGGCTTTTGACGGAGCCGGAGACCGCCGCGGTATAAAACCGTTTTCATCGTACCGTCTCGACTCGTTTTACAATATTTGTTTGGTCCTCTGTCATTATGTTTCCGTCTCCGCTCCTCTCATAAAAGAACAAACAAAGCATTCTTTGTTCTCCAGGGACTTCCCTTTGAGACACGGCAGATCAATTTGATACTACAGATACATGCATGGTTCTGGAAAGCTCTTAGTTGAATCTTCAATCTTGAAATTTTATGGGAAACTTCCAAAATCTTGTTGATTTCATTGCGTTATATACTACACACCCTAGAAGGATCTACTTCCGCGTGCATGATAACTCAAGTCTAGTGTTTGTCCAGTTCAATCATTTCGAACATTTCTGCAAGGTCATTTCTTTGTCATCCATTTTGATTACATGTACTCAGACGCTTACTTTTGCAGCTTTCCCTTTGTTCTTTTTTGCTGATTCTTCTAAGAAGGCCCGCACTGCGCTCTTCATTGAGTCCATACTTTTATGTTTCTCAGTTGGTAGACCGAGAGCGGCCATGACATCAAACATCTCGGGCATGTCGTCGATTGCCAGAATAACTTCAATGTTTGGGTCCAGGATGGTACCCGGACGAACCGAGGCCATTCTCAGGTTGATACGTTTTTGATGGATCTTCCAGTGATTCTTTTTCCTTCAGCTTCTCTTCAAAACAGATCTGCAGACTTCTGGTTTTTCAGGAGAAACCAATGCAGATAAGGCGGAGGCTTGAATACGATATGCATTCTACAATTACGTGTTTAGTATCGCTTTTGACATCAGGGGTCTAGTTGGGTACATTTGATCAACCACACTAGAACCGATTGTTACAGTTACTTCTACAAACCTACCTAAGCACTACCCCCAAAATACTAAGCTCTAGCAAAAAATGCAGACCAATGACAATACCAGTCTTAACTGTTGTACTTAAAAACTTAATAAACAGTACAGTTCCTAAACAACTTTGAAATACGGCCCTGCGCCCCCACAGTCAGGAACTTTTACTTAAACACGTAACTAATCTTCGGTTCAGAACACAGGCTACCCAAGTATTTGTGCAACGTTTTGTGCGGTTTTTTTAAAACGAAAAATCGCATTATAAGCTTGGGATGCCTGTGAATTATCAATTGTGTATGTGATTGCCGTTTGACAGTCGGAACGGGATTACCTTTGTCTTAAAAAGTGCCGGTTTGTCTACACTAGTTACAGTTAATTGTAAAAATTGCTTTACGGCGTGTTGCACATGGTATCTCGGTTTTCTTAGTCGCACAATAATACGGATAAATAATCACTTCTCTCTACCGTCTGGTCCGTTTTACTCATTGACCGCATCTAACATACACCTTACATTTTCAAACATGAAAGTGTTACATACAAAAGAAACTTCCTGTAATGTTTAAATCCTCAAAAATATTTAAGAAAAATGTATGTAAGGCCATTACCTCTTCTCTTCTGTTTAACGTCGTTTCTAATCTTTAGTATATAGGTAGTAAATATTGCTATATACAATATAGCTAATTCTAGTTGTAAAAATTGCTTTACGGCGTGTTGCATAAGTATCACGGTTTTCGTAGTTGCACTTTAAACGGATAAATAATCACTTCTTTATCTCTACCGTCTGGTCCGTTTTACTCATTGGCCGCGTCTAACATACACCTTACTTTTTCAAACATGAAAGTGTTACATACAAAAAAAACTTCCTGTAATGTTTAAATCCCCCAAAATATTTAAGAAAAACGTTTAACGTCGTTTCTGATCTTTTGTGAGCATGGTTGGCATAGTTGGTAAGATCTCTGATTCCCAACCAGAAGGGCCCAGGTTCAATCCCCGCCCTGGTCGAGGGTTGAACTTTGGGCAACCTTCTCTGGCCACACCGTCCGTGGACAGGGACGTGAAGCCGTTAATCTAGTCTCTCGACGATCTATCGGGGGACTTAAAAGAACCCACACACTTGTCGATAGGAGTAGGCTAATGCCGGTGT
>JAOBYE010358537.1:2549-14798 GCA_025403585.1 Parazoanthus swiftii
TATTTGATATTACCTTGTAGCAGAACTGAACAGTTGTGCTTGGACAAGTAAGTATTTCATATTGCCTTGCAACAGATTTGAACAAACAGACTGAAGACTGTTAACCAGTTGCTTATATGGGAAAACCGGCTTGGCCCTCGTTTAGACTCAAGCCTCGTACTTAAAAGCCAACACAATGTTTTTGAGTTTTCGACAGTTATTTTTAAAAACGTTTACATCTCCAAATGTGTAATAGACACACAGAGAAACAAGCAACATCAAGCTGCAGTAGAGGAATCGTTGTAGCTTAATGTCGTGCGCATTGTGGCCGGCCTGTGTGACATACTCAGGTATGGCATTATTAGAAGTGCGCGGCTTGAGATAACAAACAAATCAGTTTCATGAGGAAGTCGTTATCATGGAAATATAACTAGTCCTTATATCTTAACCCAACTCAAACCTTAACAGAGGAAGCTAAAGAGAGAAAATTAAAAGTAAATACATACCTGTAGTTAATTAAGTCATTTGAGTAGCTCTGAACCTGGGGCTACTATTGTTCCAGACCTTTGCACTACCACCACGCCACCAACCCAATTCGTTGCCATTCATCAACCTTTACTGTATATATTTCAATGTTACAATTGGCGTCGACTATTAATAGGAATGACATTGACGGTTACAAATGGTATCAACCATTAAGAAAGGGAAATAAGTGTCTGTGACGCAGGCTTCAAAAAGTTGTTCCATCCCAGTTTCACTGAATACTATTTAAGTCGATCCCGAGTACAACGAAAAAAAGGCAACTTTTGAAATACGTAATCTGCGTTGTTTCTCAGTTCTAACTGTAATTTGGGAATTTTTAATACACAGTCTGTCTATTTGTCTATCTATTTATTTGTCTGTCTGTCTGTCTATTTATCCATCTATGTACAAGCTAAGTTCCTTTAACCATTTTTGCGCAGGTTCTGAATCTGACTCAAGCGTTACGAGAAAAAAAGACACCACAACAGCTTGTCCAAATGCCGTTTGTCATTGTCGAGAGGAAACGAATTGAAAACCCCGACAGACTGAGAAGTTACAGCGAGGGGTTTACGCAAAGTTTCCAGCAAAGAGCACCGTTCTTTTCATGGTGCTGACGTTTTGTGATATTGACATCACTGAACAGTTGTTTGCCACATGACACTTACGTCACCAATAATGCCTACATCATTGCAAGACAGATTGGAGCTTATAGATTCCCGTGAACGTTCTCAATTTGAAACTAAATTTTTTAAAATTTTGGTCAATGTACTTTGCATGCTGTTAAATAAGGGCAAGATTTACGGGTTTAATAAAGCCAGTAATATATTTTTGCTTCAATGTAGGCAGATTTTGCAAAGCCAACCCCGTAAATGAGTGAGAAAGTTGTACTTCTGGCAATTCTTTCTATAAAACATGTGACAGAATTTCCTAATTGACGCTAGCTTGTAAGCCTGTTGATCCATATAAGGATATGGGACGCGGGTACGTTCAACAGTTATAGACATGACAGCTGCCACGTCCAGGGGCGTAGCCAGCATTCAGAAAAGGGGGGAATGCCTTCTCTAAATTTGTGTTTATACAAGATGTCTTATTTCAGGACCCGAAGTTTTGGCTGTAAATTCCCCAAAAACTTATCAAATACCATTCTGAGAACTCTTAGGGGAGCACTTTCCCCTGGGAACTTTTACTTTCGTTGCGCTCGATGTTTTTTGTCCGTTAAATTTGAAGTCTGGCTATGTCCCTAACTAAGTCTTTAAAATTTAAAACCAAATCCTTTGCGCTTAAGAGTTGAGTGCGAGTTTTTGAATGAAAATTTGTTTCTTCTTCCGAAATGACATTTTAGACTTAGCTTTGTCACGCCGCGTCTATTTACGTAAGTTCAACTAAGCTTGATTTTTCTCGGTATTTTGGTAGGTCAATTAGTACGCTGCACAGCGGCACCGATTTCAATAGCCTTTGCGTTGCCAAAATTGGTAGCTTTAAAAAGTATAAGGCACTCATCTGAATCCGCCAAATACTAAAATCTCGCGCCTTTCGTTTAAACGTTTTGTAAACTGGTCAGACTTGTTGGAATTGGTGTTCACAGAAAGGCCACGTTTAATTCTCCAAAGCAGGTTTGTGATTATTTATTTTGGTTGAGACAATCTGTTGCAATAAATCTAATGAAAATAGTAAGAACAAGAAATAAAATTGACTAAAAAATAGTTTGATAAAATGCTCCTTTCCTCATTTATTAGTTCAGTCGATTCATGTGGTTGAACCCCTCAAATCCGCACACCTAGGTTTGTCCAAACAAATTGTACATGTCCAGTGATTTTAAGCAGTCAAGAAAGATGTGCAGTAAACTACCTAAACCCTTCAGACGTCTACAATGTATTTTAGACGTTGATTGATAGTCCTGTTTGATCGGGCACTAATTAAATAGAGTTCGACCAATCAGACCACCATGCATATACCTATCCAACAGTTTGGTACGTTCCTGAAAAAGCTTTTTATCTTCAGTAAAGGTTCCGCGGCTGCATGGCAGACAGTCTAGTTGTCTTTTTGTTTTATTATATATTATATAATATATAATAATATGTAATATATATATAATATATATAATGTTGCGCCGAGCTGCGAACGGATTTCCCCGGGGCAGTTGTGGTTATGGGAGAATAGGACGAGCTAATTATACCGAGGAGTACGACCCTCACCTCACTTTATCATTCTTATTATAAGAGTTAGCAACATGTAAATTTGCAGTCTAATTAATTAGACCACAGTTAACCTGTTTGGTGTTAAGTTAACTTGGTAGTTAAGAAATTCGGTCGCAAACCCGACATTTCGAATTTCGTGGAGGCCAACTTGAATTTTTTGACAACGTCGGGGAAACCACATTAACTGTGTTGAATTTTGATCAAAATGCTCAAATGGACTTAGCTCAATAGAAAAGGGCCTACTAGATTACATTTTTAGGAAAAAAATCATCTCTTTTAACAACTGAAGAAAGCCAATCATAAATGCTGTTGCTATGGCAACAACAAGAACTGCGTATCCACAATTAAGGCATGGATATGTCTATAGATAGATCCTAGGAAAAGTCGGAAAGTTTCAGAGTGAATTAAAATAAGATGTAGCTTGATTAAAATTTCTAGGTCTAATTTAAGAGATATCAGAAAATGGTATTATTTTTGATCCAAAATTACAGTTGAGAACTGTAACTTGATAAGTTAAAAAGTTTTAAAATTTTTAGAAAAAAAAAACTAGAGAAAACCATGAAAAAAAATTCGGAAAAATTTTAAGAAAAAATGTCGCTAAAATGTCACTCAGAAACTGGTTATCATGGAAACACGTTGACTAAAAAACGCAACCTGTTCCTTAATAAATTCAAGGAAAAGTCACAAAACTTTTGACGGGAGACTTGTTTTTATTAAAGAAACATATTTTGTTTCTAATATGATTCAAAAAGCACCGCCCTCGAATGCGCCGAGATCGATTTAGTGCCGCCCCTGGTGCCGCTTCAATAAACAAAAGTCGTGCAGTACTTGACATGTGGTCAGCGGCTCATGCTATGTGATTATGACGTTCTCAATTGTTTCCTAGCAACGGTACTGAAGAAGTTGACTATGACTTCCATCAAAACGACACCGAACTTTCTTGGCAACTTTTGCTTTTGAACAACGCCCATTACCGCTGAAAAGAGAGCAAGTTCCGTACACTGAAGCCAACAATTTTTCTTTGAAAGTGAAGGTATGCTTTGATTTTGTAAACTACCTAGTTTTGTCACTTTAAAGTAGAAAATTTATCATTCTTTCGAGGCGCCTTTTGTAATTTTGCTTGGTTTGTCTCCGTGTTAATTTAGCATTTTTATAAGAGTACAGTTTGCCGGAAGTCAGTTGGACTTCTCTGTTTCAGCTATATGTATTTGAGCAATTGAGATATCAGTTTCATTGCTGTGCCATTAACTTGTAACTTTTGCAACTTAACAGTTTATGTAAGTTTGTTTGGTCACCGAGTCGAAAATTTTATTTGGTTTTAGCTGGACAAATATCTGTTCTGATAACTGTTCGATTATTCGATCGCAAATATTCAAGCCAGTAAAATTCAGCTTTCATTGGTTTATTAAGTCTGTTGACCAGAAGAGTTGCCATTCTTTGAACTTGGAAGGACAAGTGGACTTTTCAAGAGAGGGAGGAGGAGTTGATTAATCCCCGCTTAATTTTGCTAATTATTTATCAGTTGATTCGAAAATTTGCTTGTGTTTTGCACATTTACTGATATATCTGTTAAACCGCAATTTTATTTAACTCTAAATACTAATACATTTGTTTCTTGAAAAAAGTTTATGCCTTCACTTTGGATCTCACTGGTTACAACAGTAACAAAAATTAACAGCTTTCATGAGCATATCGTGTTTCTAAACTATCCAAAATTAAAAGACTATCTCGATTTCAAAAAGAATTGGTAACGGAAATTGTCAGTTCCCTTGAGCAACAAAATCATGACCATGGAAAAGTCTCAGTTGTATGTTATCAGTAATTTAGGAGCATCGGCAATGTGCTGACAAATACACAAAAAAGGAAAACCAAACTTACATGTAAGAAACAGAAATTTAATTTTGCTGCAACTTCTTCCCATACAGGCGAGTGGCAATGGTTTAGTAAAATCTGAAAGGGATGTGGGAGGGGAGCATTTATTGTAAGCCCCCCTACCTCTGGCTCACAGAGAACGCTAATGTATGAACCTGTAAAACAGTTACTAGTCGTTTCAAAAGTGTTTTGACTTTTCACTGTGTTATTTTACCAAACAAGCTGCATCGATTTCAAGTTGTCAAAATGACTTTCTCTGCAGAACAACTGCAAAGTCGACATTAACAAGGTTTGGCTAAAAGCTAGTTGCACCGTACTCATTTGTGTTTAGCTAAATAGTTAGCAAAATAAAGACCAACTTTAGTTTGACTTTCGGTTCAAACAGTTTTACAACTGATCGACTGGGTGAAGTTGCGAACCCGATTCAGTTGCGATTTAGGAAAAGTTGCAGTCGATTTGTTTAGTTTGTGAGTACGCTTAAATGAAAATTTAGCATAATGTGAGCACTTAGTTTTGAACTGATTTTCTTATTGCCCTTCCATCTATGCTTGACTGAGTGGGTCTTTGGTAAGGCAAGGTGTGTGTGTGTGTTTGGGGGGGGGGGGGGGCGGATGGGAGCACGTGGCAAACGAGGTAATTGTGCTGTCGTAAGCAGTGCTTTTCTTAAGTTTGAGGGATGGAATTGAAGTTTCCCTGCAAGGGAAAAAATTGAAGTTCTTAATTTTGTACAGTATCTCGTGTTCAGTATGTTAAAAGTACTTATTGGTAGCTTTTCAGTTTTTTGCTTTCTCCATTTTTCTTCTGAAGATGGTTTGTTTATAAGTAGGTTCCTTGTTTCCAAAATATTCGCTATGATGGCACGATATGAGGCAAAACTAAATGGAAAGCCGTGTTCTTGCCAAAGAAAATTTAGTTCTAACAGTTTTTTTTCACTAGTTTTTACAACTCACCAAACTTCATGTACCTGTTATTGTTGCAGTAGCCCCTCTCAAAATGTCAGTGGAAGAACTGCAAAACATTTGGAGCTTTTGTTACGTTACGAACTCCAGCTTTCAAATAAAAACGAAATTTTACGAAATAATTATAACAGTACAAAAATTGTCTTTTTTATCGACTCTTTGCAAAATATTTACAAGAAATATTAGCTATATAAATATATAGAGCGACCCTTCGACGTCTACATGACATTATTGTCAAACCAAGTAGCGGTGATTTAGAAATTTAATCGTGAATACAGAAAAATTAATTGGTTATGTGACAGGCAAAAATACTGTGTAAAAAGCTTCGTGCGTATCGAGTCAAATTGAGTATTGAGTTTAGATTTCATTTTCTTAAAGGAAAAATTTCTAAAAAATAAAGCAGTCCAGCTTGGTTTTTGCCGATTTGCTGAGGATTGTGCACTGTTTTCCAAGGTGTCAGTCGGAGCATTAAGCACGTCACTGAGGTGTTTGCTGATCCAGACGTTGGTGTAGGTGTCGACATGTATAGCCGACGCCGCAATCTGCATCACACAGATCACATTTTAAAAAGTGGTATACCACGCACTATTGATTCACAATTCCCGACGATTGGTTTTCTCCTTATTTTTCTGGCTGGCTAACACCGGCTGGGTTGGTTTCCCGGCTACATAATATTAACCTTCAACAACCAATAGATGTTCCTTTGCAAAAATATGAAATTGAATTTTCGATCAAAACATGCAGCGTTAATGGCAAGAACAGCTAATATTCCAGCACATGCTGTGAGAAAATACAAAGGATATAACAGTGGTGGCAGGTTGGCATAATTTTTCTTTAACGAATGGTGATCGTCATGTTCTCAATGGACAAACCTCGCAAGACCTGCAAGGAAGTGAACATTTACTGAGTGACATAACATTCTGTGCTGTGTCTCCTCCTGTTCACGACGTAGTTCGCTAACAAGTTGTGACTGCGTTCTTGTAACTGAAATATTGATATCGCTTGTTCGTTTTTCTTTCTTTTTGTCGTACGCATCAGCTGAGCAAGTAAGAAGGCGGCACTATCTGTACATAAAGGACAACAGTGAACAACACATGCCAATGATGAATGCTTCAGTGGGTGTCTCTTCTGTCCCTTCTAGGGGCATTGTTTTAGTTGTTGTCGAATCTTGCATCTTTCTCGCCCTGGACCTCACAGCCCTTGTGGGTAACGCGTTAGTTTGCGTAGCATTTTACAGGAATACCTCGCTTCGCACCGTCACCAACAACTTTATTGTGTCGCTGGCCCTCACCGACCTACTCATGGCAGCTTTGGTCATGCCGCTTATAGCTTCTGCTTCACTTACAGATGAGTGGATTGGGGGAAACTTGGGCCTAGGGATTTACTGCGCTTCCGCTTATAGTTTGGCAGGAACTTCACTGCTCACGGTCATGCTGCTGGCAGTCAACAGATATTTCCGTGTTGTTAGACCCCAGATGTACCGTAACATTTACTCCAAGAAAAGTTCTACAGTCATGGCTGTTGCTGCATGGTTTGTATCCGCGGCTGTAGTAAGTGTGGAGTTTCTTGTTTTAGGACTTCATTTCGAACCCTATATTGCTAATCCAACAATTCTTACACCCGTGTTTCCTAGCACAAGCGCGTTTGCGTTTTTTGTCACTGCAGAAGGCATCTTTGTTAGTTGTGCATGTTCCATTATTATTGGGTGCTATGTGAAGATCTACCAAACCATCCGCCATCACAACAACGCAGCCGCTCCATCGTCACAACAAGGACACTCTTCCTATGGAGTGGAGGAGGCGAGGATTACGAGGATCATGACAGTTGTTCTAATCGGTTTTTTTATTTGCTGGCTGCCCCCTTTTGTTACCGACATTTTAGACTCTTTTACATTGGTTGGTGAGAACAGTGTTAAATATAAGAATTTTTATCGCACTTTTTTCGCTTTTGTTAGCAGCGTGATAAATCCTATAATTTATGCAACAAAGAGTCGACCATTTAGAATAGAATTTCTGAAAATACTTCGATGTAGAATGTAATTTGGAAAAAGTGGGAATACATATTTTTTTCTTAATCTAAACGAAAGACACATTGAGATAAATGCAAGCGCTGGTCTTAGTTTCTTAATGCTATTAGTCCTAATTATTGGCATATTTCGTATTTTATTTGAACGAAATCAAAGGGAAATGAATTAGGATTTTTTGTCAGCCTTTGTCTCACAGCTGATATAATGAGTATAAAAAAAAGAAAACAACTTTTGCTTTTGGCAACAAGTTATACGAGCTTGTGTGCTGTAAAATAGTTGACACTAAATAAGAAAGAAATGACGAAAAGCGTTCTTGGTGCAGGCAGCTTCAAAGTTGACAAGAATGACAGTTCTGTTTCCTGCCCATGTCACTTCTACTTTACTTTTTCTTGCTCCCCCTTTTTCTGTTTAACTGAATATATCATGTAGCGAAGAGTATAAACTAAACTAATTTTTTTTATATAAGAATAGAAACAACAAAATCATATTTTACATGTAATTAATCTCGGGATGTACGAAATCCATTTGCAGTAATAAAGGCATCTAGAACTTAAAAAACCTAATTTGCAAACTTTCCTTCGCTATTGAAAAACTGAACATTTATTTAGGTAGCGCTCCTCTCTTTGCATATCTCTTTTGTTCTTGTCGCTTGTTTAACTCTCTTTCCCCATCAAATAAATTTGACCTGTCGACCACCCGAAGTTTTGGTTTACTTTCGACCAGTCACCAACTACCAATTGAAAAGAAGGAAAATGTTGTGTTGATTTAAAATTCATTACTTTCTTATGGTTGTTGAATGTGTTGACAGGAAATTTAAAGATGTCAAACAAGCGACACGCTGCATCTTCTTAATTATTTCTGTACGTCAGGTTTTGACTTTCATAATGGATTTATCATACTTCGAACGCTTCACTCATACATATTTACTATATGACAACTGACATGTGATACGACAGGTGGTACGGGAAAAAACAGTTCAATTTCAAGAATTAGTTGAATCTTGTTGGGGTAAAAATGACCAAAAAGTTGCAAAAATAGTTGATAATTATTCTATTTTATTTTTTTAATTTTCACGTTGATATTTGTATATTACATTTGTTAAGTAGACTAAAATCATTTTTACGTAACACAGATGTAATCTTGTTTCTTAGATTTGTATAGCGATGATAACTTTGTCTATAGAGTTTGCGTTATAAGGATTTTCTATTTTGGTGTGTTTGGTTGCAAGATCGGTGTTCATATCGGTGGACAGGCGATTACTAAACGAAGGTCGAAGACAAAATACTTCCATTTGGCGTTAAAGTCCTTTGTGGTGCAGAAAGTTAGCTATTTTTGGGATGTCTTCTTTCAATTTACATATGTATAAGAAATGTCTTGCGGCTAATTTGAGAAAACATAAAATAAGATTTTCTGGAACAGCGTTAACCCAAAGGCATCAAGCTTGTCTATTACCCTTTTTTTGGAAGGGTGTCTACGGATTGGAGACATCCAGAATTTGTTGGTTTCTTCGTAGGTCCAGAAAAGATGCAGGAGTGTTTCAGAATCTTTCCAGGAAATGAGCAGGATTTGGTGTCTTTAGTTGCGATTTATGTAGAAAGGTATTTGTTGGGGTGGTTCTATATGTGAAACTTAAATTTGGAGCCTTCTTATCTTAGTACCCTTTGAATAGACAAAACTCTTACAGTAGATTTTCTCCCATTCTATTTCGTCTTGATTATTTAATTCGCAATCTCTTTAATTCCCATTTAATTTGGCTTGTTTTAGGTGTTGTTGCTATTTGTTTTGCGAAGACTTTGTAAAATGTTTTAGTTGAAGCTACGCAAGCAATGGTAGTTTTAATTGATGTTTTGCTTTCCTCTTTCCCAGTATCCTGTTCTAAGTTTATTTTTCTACGAAGATATAACAGGTTAGAGAATCGCATAGTACGGATGTATCTCGCAAGTTGATTGGCTAATCAACAAATAGATGAGAAAGTATTTAACGTAAAATCGCATGTTTTTAGTGTGCACTGAGTCAAGACGACAGCTGAAGAAAAGTTTTACAAGGTTAAAGAGCACATTAGACGACACTTTTTTGTCTCAGCAGAGTTTTGTTTGTTGACTTAACTACACCAAGTGAGGCACAGTGGAATGCTATGTCTGATGTCCGAATGTCATAGATTTTTTCAAGGAAATTCATATGATAACGAGAATAAAAAGGAACTTGACGATCTACGTTTGACCATCTTGTTTTCGGGCTGTCAAGCCTTCCGTTTTGGGGAACATTGGCAGCAGATATAAAAGAAATTGATATGCCTGTAAACAATAGCAGTTTTCTAGCTCTTAGATGAAGCTCTATTATCCCAGTCTTCACTAGTGCAGCTTTCGACATTTTCATGATCGTCTGATCAGCAATTCAATGTCAACTTTCTTTGAGTTTGAAAACAACAACAAATTTGATCGGCGGACTGAACTACTAAAAGCAATTCAAAACAATTATACATAACATCTGGCTATTTTTAAAATTGTTGATCTCTTGACCATTTGCTAAAAAGTCCATTAACCCATGTCAAAAGCAGCAAATATTAGTAGAAACTACTTACAGTTACTTGCTTAGCCGATTCATTCTGTAAACATTTCTTCATCTTTCCGAAAATCGAGCAGCTTCGAGTTGTTGAAGTGAGTTAGATTGGAGATTCACAGTTTATAAGAGCATCAAAATGTTTACATCCCGTTGTCTGCAGGATTATGTACTTATTATGTACGGGAATTTTCCCGCCTTTTCTTGCTGGCGACGCGCGCGTGGAGTAAACTGATTCAAACACTCAAGCTTGCGAGATTCATCCCTACTATGCGATTCAAGGAGAATCCATTGCCTGACTCGTGAATTCCACGTTAAATTTCACGAGAAAAAATGAAATCGCACGAATCGCGAAATTTGAGTGAGTTGCTTCATCTAGAAGATGTTTTACCTTAAAGACTCCTTTCTTGTGCCACTTTCTGAAGAAAACTGGTTTGTTTTTGATTTGTATTAAGGAGTTATTCCAGAGGTTTTGTTGCGAAAAGTCATCAATAGAGTTTAATGTGTAACAAAAATTTATTTGTGACCATATTTCCAGAATTCGTTTACAAACTTATCTTCATATTCATGCGTTGCAAATCATTTTTGTTAAAATTGCTTTCGAAAATATTCTCGCCTATTTCGCTCAGTGCATAATTGATGCTTCTACTTGCCATTATTGTTTTTGTCGAAGAATTTTGTAATCCGAGTGGCTTTTAAGGCACTATTAAAGGCATGTATATCTATAGCATTTTAACTCTTCCGTCTTCATAATCATTTATCATTACCGTTCGCTTCAATTTGACCTGTTTCCCCTCTCAAAGGAAAGTGAAAAGAAGAGAGTTAACATCTTTAAGAGAACTTTTGACAGGTTCGAAGTGGGTTCAAGACATAGACGAGCTGTAAAGCCATGAGTGCCTTAACGACTGTTATTTTACCAATTAATGTCAACTTTAGTATGCTCCAATCTTCTGTAAGTTTTTTATTTTAGCAAATTTTTCAGTAATAGTTCTCCTTAATTGATTGTTCCTCGTTTGTTGAAAAGGATATCTCTAAAGCTTTTACTGAGGCAGTTGCCCATTTTAGTTTTATGCCTGGGAAGAAAAGCCCGTAATCCAAAGATCCCTTGTTTTGATACTGTTTACCTTTAATTCTGTTATTATACTGAAGCGATCAAGAGAGTCGAGGCTCGCTTGAAGTGAGGTTTTTGAACCGTCGAGAAATAGAGTGGTGTCATCGGCGTACTGGCTAATTTTGCTTTCGATTCCTTTAATTTAATGTTTTTATCTTTCCTCACCGCATTGCTAATATTTCCAAACAAAGATTAAAGATATATGGAGAGAGAGGACATCCCTGTCTTACTCCTCGTTCAAGTCGGAGGTATCCTGAAGACCATCCATTATTACTAACGCAGCTTTGGATGTCATTACAAAACATTCTAATCCACGTAATTAGTTGCAGCCCGAAATTATAGTACTTTAAGACTTTTTTTCTACATACGACCATTCCAATGTATCAAAAAAAAGCTTTTTGAAAGGCAACAAAGAGGATAAGACCTGGGATTTCCTCAATTTCTGAGTATCTGAGTATTCCTTTTATCAGTCTGATTTTTTAAAAAAAAAAACGTATTCGATCGTTATCAATTATATTGGGTAAAACGGTTTTTAATCTATTTGCGGTGCAATTTTGTAGTCCGTATTAAAAAAGAGATATTGGTCGCCAGTTTTATAGATCATATAGTAATTATATAATTATATGTAATCGTGCAGGTTTTTGCTCGATTCGGGAAAATATCAGAGCGAGTTCAAACAAGCCCTGATATTTTCCGAATCGAGCAAAAGCCTGCACGATTACATGTTTATCATCCCTGACCCAATCAAAGGCACCGAGTGCTTCGGTGAAATCGTGGATACGTGCTCAAAGTTGTAGTGAAAATAACCACCTCCGGTAAACGACAAGCCCAGGATGAAAGAAACTTACGTCTACGAAGTTTTATTTCCAACTGCCTCTTGTTCTTCGTATTTTATTTTCTTAGGAGCTGCCTTGAAGTGGTGTTTTTCCTTTTTCGTGCCATTTTGATTTTGCTTCAATTCATCGACCGGTATGTCGCAGATTTGGATATCGCTCGGTCGGCTGCTGCCTCCAACAAAATGCT
>JAOBYE010358648.1:0-14797 GCA_025403585.1 Parazoanthus swiftii
CTTCGCTGCGCTCCAGTCCCCCGGAGCGCAGCGAAGAGCGAAGAAAAAACGGGGCCAGAACTGGACTACCGTAACTCTTACAAAATTTATAAGTCCCCTGGATAAAAGCCCTCCCCCAGTAATATAAGCCCTCCCAAAAGCACTTTACAAAGTGTATAGGCCCATGTTAAGTCAGTGTCCAGTGGGACCTCAGTGGGTGAAGATAGAGGTCGTCTAGCACTTCGTCGGGTGATGGGCTAATTTGAAAGCAACAAGATTCGCGTAATTCACGATTGCTAGAAGCATCTGTTAACAGTTTTTAATGTTCGGCTATTTTCGTTTTGAGAGATCTGCCTCCCCCTAAAATCATTTAATTGTCTGACAATTAACAATGACCAGACGCTAAATAGGTTTGGGGTTCCAATTAAAAAGAGGAGGTAAGGAGAAGAATGGAGATTGATTGTAAGTCAAGTCAAACGTCAAGTTAATTTTTATTTCAACTCAAAAATTTACAGGCTTGTCTTGCAAATAGTATGCAATAGTAGGTTCTAAATAAACAGATAAATATAAAATCGTAAAATTTTGTTATGTAATTTTCCAATAGATTTGTAAGTATCTTGAATTTAAACCGTAAATGTCAAGTTAATTTTTTATTTCAACTCACAATACAGGTTTATCTTGCAGATATATAAAATAGGAAGTACCAAGCAAATAGATAAATACGATAAAATAGTAAATATTGTTATTTTCGTTTCATAATTGATTTCGATAAATATTTGAGAGTAAAGTAGTCGGGGCCACCCTGATGATTTCGTTTGTGGCTAATCGACAAGATGACTCAGAAAGACGTTTATAGAGAAAGATAGTAAGAGTAATTCGGTTTGCTGACTTCTTTCAACAACAGAAAGAACAGTAGAAAACTTTAGAAAAACGGAGTAACAGTAAATTGCCAAACTAAATACGTCTAAATTTAAGACATAGAACTGGATATTGTTACTTGGGACTTGACACTTCGAGTATGATATAGTTTATTGATGCGACGTGAATTAAAAACAATTCCCATATGTTTATTTAACACGCTTCCAATCCATCATGAATAATGACGAGCATACTTCAGAGCTAGACTCCAAACTAGGCTTGTACTATATTTCCATATATATTTCAGTTTTAATCGAGTATGCTAGGAAGCTTTGTCCCGAGAAAGCTTCAGCCTATTAGCCGAAAATAGACAAATGGGAAGGGGGGGGGGGGTATGGTCACCCCCCGTGATTTTCCAAACGGTTAAGAATTAGCGCATGCCTTTTTGCATGCAGTAAGTACAAGAACCACTAATTATTAACTTCCAGACGAATTTTAACAGTTCAAACAAAAACTAAACAATTTAGTGACTTACCATGACGTCACATGTGACGACATCATTTAACTAGTGTCAAAAGGTGTGTTCATTATCAAGGCGGAATAGTTGTGCAAAAGATTATGACAATTTGTTAGTTGGCCCAAATGTGATGTCTAAAACCCGAGAGGGTCAGATTGACCCCATCCTTCCGCCCAAAAGCTTTTTAGGGTTATTCGGATGAAGCAAAAGTTCAAATTTGGTTCATTCAGTGGGCAGTAGAGTGTTCGATGAATAATCTTCCAAATGTCTACACGCCCCTTAAAGCATTCAAGGATTTCAGCAAACACGATTAAACAACTTTACGAACTAATTTGAAATTTAGTGGTTTGTTTTCAAAATAATTGTTACTTTACTGACAACAAAATAAATATGGGAGAAAGAATTTTGTAGAAGGAATAAACGTATAAATAAGAATTGATCCGGGAATTTATAACGTCATTTTGGTAAACCAATCATTGTGCTAGCTTGTCATGCACCGCAGAGTACGTTATCTCAGAAAACGACACGTGAAAAATGAAAACGAATCTTGTTTGCCTTTCTCAAACAAACTTTAAAAGAGGCTTGACAAAAAGCTAGCACAAAAATTTGTTTACTTATTTAAATCTTGGGTTGACAACCTTTGAATTCAAAACAGTACGAATTTTTCATTGCATTGAAACCCACTTCTTTTTAGTAACTAGAACTTCTATTGACTGCAACTGGATTTTATCTTTTCTGTTTATCAGCAGTCTGTTCGTGCACATGAGTTTCTAGTGATGACTTCGCTGTCGTTCGCTTTCCCCCTTCGTTCGAACATTCTTTCACTGCCTTTGATGGAACAAAACAAAACGAAGTTAACCGCAACATTGTGCTTATTACAATTAACTTAAAAAAATAGTTTACGTTTTCCAACTCGGAATAAGTAACTAAGCGCGAGCAAATATTCTGTTCAGTTAATATCACCATCCCACAGTACAAAGGCCCCCTCCCCCACGGGCGAATTTGATACCCAAACCATTTACCAAAAGCAAACACCATAGGCCTTTTCACACTAGGATCGTCAGCAGGTCAAAAGTAGGCCCACATCGTACTTTGGCCCAGCGTGCGTGCGTGAATGGAGATATAGTAGGCCTAAAGTATGATAATTTAAAGTAGGCATCATCAAAAGAGCCGCATCCTACTTAAAAGACTGATGGGACCAGTCTTACGATCCTACTTTCACACCTCCAAACCAGACAAGCAACTAAAGCCCGTCATTTTTTGAATAAATTATGAAATTGGACAACCAGCACACGGTCAGCTGATTGCATTCCAACGTGAATCTGTTGTACTCTGTAATTAAGTCCACTATTTTGTAACGTTCTCGTTGACGTTCCCGTCCTCGTTGCTAAAGCTCTCTTATACTGAAGGGCCCGTCCACACTACTCCGTTTTAAACTACTTCAAGTACTTTAGTACTTATTATAAGTAATGTTCACCTGTATTCCTCCAGATAGTAATAGCAGTTCCTTTGTTAGTACTCTGGTTTGATACACGATTTTACGAAACAAATTTACCTATTATACTCTTCCACGCGGCCCTAGAAAAACAATCCCAGATTAATATTAGGCAATGACCCCAATTACAGAGTACTTCCAGTTTCGTAAAAGTGAAGCAAAGACAAATTATTTATGGCAAGGATGCACTACGTTATATTTTCAAATACTCACTCGACGTTGTTTCTTTAAGAAATTTATTCTTATCCAAACTGCCTTGCACGTTGCCAAAAGCTGTGGAAAGAGTGATGAAAGAGTGGTGAAATAGCCACATTAGGATAAAATCCAACAGGCAATAACGAGCATTTGAAAAAAGAATCTGACTATGTCATGGAAAAAACGTTTTTGAGTTTTAAAATGCACTTTAAAAATTTGTACCCGGTTCCTGCTAATAACCTCATGAAAGTGTGTGCAGTTTAGCACAGGCTTCCCAAAGGTTGTTATTGAGTGTTATTGAGCTTCATTTGGCAGAATATGACAATCTGTTCTGGCCTTGCGGTAAGTTTGAAGAATTATATACATGTTTTCAAAATCCCTGAGGATTGGGTTAATAAGAAATCTCTTAGTTTGGCCTGCTTCATATAGGAAACTAGGGAATTAGACTTGTAAACAAAAATGTGAACATTGAAAAAAAGAGAGTTTTTAATTTCTGATATTTCCGTGTTCCTATACTAACGCCATTGTCTGGGTTAAACGGTTGTTATCAGTTACATGTTATCTTGACAATGGTGTTAGTAGAATGCTGAAACGTCGGAAACTCACAACTATTATTTTTTATAGTCTTTGTATATCAAGAAACTATTGTAAACTGTTTGGACAATAGCAGATAAAGCTTTCTTTTTTAAACGGAAACTGCTTCCAAACTAGCAATGGGTAACACTAAGGGCACCTGGTGCTGGCAGACATGAAGTAGCTCCTCACCCACCATGACTGTAGCCTCCCCCCCAACACACACGCACCATCCAAACATGTACATGTACAACTGAAGTGTAAACCTTCAAACAAGAAATTACTTAGTACAATCATAAATATCATTTGAGCAACACATCCTTCTGCTTATAGCTTACCAAACGACTTTTCAAGTTGTTGTACTTATCCCCTTCACATTTTAAAACAAATTTATCTTCACATTTTACCTCCTCAACAAAATGTAGTATTTACCAACCTTTTCATCTTTACAAACACCATTTGATAGTGCAAATGAATACTGTTCTCTGCAGGGAATCAGAGGAAAAATGTATTTAATATTTTTTAAACAGCAAATCTTTGCAGTGTAATAGTTGAATTTGTTATGCTAACACTGGAACTTCAGATTTAATCCGACCCCCGATGAGTGAGGTACAGGAACGTACCTTATGAAACAGTTCTGCAGGAAACTAGTAACCATGTTTTAATTTCCTGAGTTTATATAATCCATACATATATATTGTAACTATGTATATCCAGTCCAAGGACACGACTCAAAATGACGGCCGGTCAACAGACAGTGACCGGCCAGAATAATTAACTGACCAGACAAAACCTTTCATGGCCGGTCATGTTGTTAGTCAGAAATGGGGCATGTCTGAGCATAAATCACACTGGCCGGTCACCGTGACCAGTCATGTTCCAAAAAATAATTTGAGCCCTGCAAGAATATGGTGTAGCAAAACAAGGTAGTACTGCAGCAGTAATGATCAGACAGAAATTGAAGTGGGTCCTTCCATATCTAGAGCTTAAATTCAAACCCATTTAGTCAAGGTAAGAGAAAGAATTAAATGTGTTTCAAGAGTATGGGAACCAAATTCTGGTCTGGTTGTGCTGGTTTGCACTCTATCCCAAGAGACTCCAAAGACAAAGGGTGTCAGGCGGCCATGTAAACAAAAGAAAGTAATAATTACAACTCTATTGTTATTGTACACCAACATGGTGGCTTTGACGTCGCATGCATACCACATTACATTATAAGGTTATAATAATTATATATGACTTGGAATTCTATTAAGACTAAATCACATGTATATGCTTTTACAAAAATGCTAGAGAGTACTCCTCTTGAACAACTGTGCAAATTAAAAACCTTAGTTTAAGTGACGATTTACAACTATTTAAAGATGATATTAAGGCTGGGCCTAAAAAAGCTATTGATAAGTTATTGTATCTCACCTAACAATCCTTGCTGCCTGTTTTAAGCGTCCCCTCTGAACCAGACTCATTGCCACAAACACTTTACATTGGGATGCCATGACTGGGTCTCCCAATCTTACTGCAATCTGCAGCTGTCTCACAGAAATCTGACCAGCTTTCTCTGACTAATAAACAAAGATTTAATGCATTTCATCAGCCTGTTGCAAGTCGAAGAGCTTGGTTTAATTAAAAGAATCAAATGATGAAGTGGCAAAGTTGCTAGGGGTATGTGTACATGTGAGTGGGAAGAGAAGGTACTCTGAGTCAGGGCTCGATTTTTACAATCTTCTGGTCGTCAGAGACGACTGAAATCTTCATAGGACAACCAAGAGTAGTAGCTTAGTCATCCTTTGGATGACTAGAACCAACCGATTGGTATGTTGGAAATTGGTTTGGTTTGGCCTTACTTCTAGTTAAAATTTTAAAATGGAAAAAAGTAAAAAACACAGTCTGTACTGAACACCTATTATAGCTTATTGACTCACTTTTATTTAGGACGACCTCAACTTTTGAGGGACAACTAAAAAATAAATCTTGGTTGCCCCATGTACAACAAGAAATTTTCCTTAAAATCGAGCCCTGTGAGTGCATATTTTGAATTGGGTATACCCCCAAGCCATCAAATCCTGATCTTATTTCAAACCTGAAAATGCAGTTTTCTTTACTCTAGGCCTATTTTAGACTAAACCTCAGAAATTGATAACCTATTTCAGATAAGATGTGCCTACCGTAAACAGGCTGGCCATAAAAAGCATAATTAGATTAAAAGCATAGTTACATGATTGTACAGTTTGGCAAGGGTAACCATACATGATGAATGAAGTAATCTCCAAGAGCAGAATAGGCTCCACCCAGTGTGGACAGCCATGACATCACAACCTGTAACTGAACCTGTTCCAGCAGAGAAGGATAAAGCCTCTTGCACCTGGTGAAAATAAGACAAGACATTCAAACTATGTATGTCAAAGTCTAAAGAATGTAACTTATGTTCTAATCTGTAAAAACGTATGTATGCTATTTATTAATAAGTTATTTTAATTATTTAGTTAAAATTAAGTTACTATAAAATTTTTATTTTAAAATTAAATTAATGTAACTATTTTAAATTATTTTTAATTAAAATTACTTAATTTAAATTAAGTTATTTTAATTATTAAAAACTATCATTAGTTTAAGTTATTTTAATTATTTTAAAAGTCAGTTGATTTAATATATGGTTAATCTCCTTCGCAGCTGTTTGTTGCTTTGGGCGAGGGCCAGCAGGGCACCCGAAGCAACAAACAGCTGCAAAGGAGACTAATAATTATATGGTTTACCAGAATGTAAAATGAATTTCAAAACATAAGGCTGTTGTAAATGGTCTTTACTAATTAAAATAATCTCATTTTCACCACAGTTTTACTCCATCTGTACAAGCATAACATCTAGTTCCCCTATCAGGTGTCAGGCCCGTAGGCAGGATTTTTGTTGGGGGGGTGCAAGTTCCGTAATCTTGGACTCTTGTTGTGACTGTTTTTTTTTTGGTCGTTTTGATTAACGGTAGCACCAACTGTTATGTAAACCGACTTGGGCTTCTTCATTGGCTTATTAAACCTCAAAATGCGGACCTTTTTGGGTCCGTGGGGGGTGTACGAACGCACCCTGCGCATCCGCCCAGCCTACAGGCCTGCACCTGATCCTACATGTAATCTTACTGTGCCAGTATTCCAAATTTTACTTTAACAAATGGTACATGTTGTTCATCCTCTGTAACTTATTATTATTATTATTCATGAATCAAATCAATTTAAATTAACTGTCAATTAAATTGATCAGCCAAATTATCAGATTTCATTTTTAGTCAATTTACCACATCTTGTTTTCTCTTAGCTCTACATGTAACTGCTCCCTAGTTAACCTTCAATTTTTTTTAAATATATGACATTTTCTCAACTAAAAAGGCATGATGTAATGATTATGAACTCTTAATCATTACTTCGTCATAATAATAGTCACAGAGCTGTTTCTTCCAGACTCAATCAATCAATAGAAATGTTTTGTGGGTCTGGGTACAAGGGTCATCCGCACAGTGGTCTGGGTACAAGAATAGTTTGGAAATCATCAGTAAATCTGAAATTCAATAGTTCTGGATGATCTCCAAAATTATTCTCATACCCAGACCTACAAAAGAATACCAGAAAGGGCAGATGACAGTCATACCCAGATGCACTGAAACCAGCGGCTTGTCAATTGATGCTGAAAGAAACCACTCACAAAATAAGAGCAGAAAACAAGGTAAGTTTATAATTTTACACAGAATTTTACAGTAACAATTTATTATTAATTTGCAAACATGCAAAACGTAGGAGCTCCCTGTGTTTGAACTCATAATCTCTGACTAAGGAGTTAATAATGAGTCAGACTTGCTAACCTTCAACCACTGTATGTTAAGTAAGCTGACTACCAATTAACTAAAACACTAATTAAATAAAAACTCATTTGACGTACCATTTGAGATCAGGTTCTATTGACACTGGTCTTGGTGATAGAAGTTTGATGTTTACAGTTAGCCAATAACTTAGCAGTTTTGGTTTTTTTCTTGTAGCTATCTTAATATAAAGCTGACATATGTTGTTTTGTGTTGCAATGCCCTGATTTCGTATACCGGTACCTGAAAAACAAAACCACAAAAAACAGTCATTATAAAGCACATGTACCAAAAAATCTATTTCTTGTTTTTACAGCTGTAATAGAACCGGTACCATACAATAACAACCATGCTCACAAACATGCCAACTCTCATGCCTTTTTGCATGAGTGCTTTGATGTTTTCTAATGGTTTCATGACAAAGTCCTGCAGTTTCATGACTTTTAGAAAAAAACACCAGAATTTATATTTTTGTGACAAAAGACACCTTGATTTGAAGTGAGGGAATTCATATCATCTGGCAGTTTTTGTTTTAGTAAATTACAAATTAAACTACTAATTTATACATTTAACAAAGTAAAAAAAACATCCTTCACTGTCACAAAAGATAAAACTGATGCCAGCTAATGAGTAACATACCATACCAGTCATTTATGTTCTGACTAAGAAATGCTCCATGCTTAATATGCGTGGAGGTTAAGAGAGCATGAGAGTTTCTCAGGTGCTCTCCCAACTTCCCGAGTGCATCCATAACTCAACAGTTTCACAGTTCAAGCATAGTCCATTTCTTTTAGAATAAATTTGCCAGTTACTAGTCTTTTTTTGTTTTGTTTTTCAGCATTTAGCAAAATTTTTCGTCAAATTTAGAACTGTATCATTCAGAGTTACAAACTGCTGTTTGCCAACTGGATTATTTTCAAAAAAGAAATTCAAATCTAAACTGAAGTTGGGTAGTTCTTTATATTTCATTTTCCATTGAAAGACTTACAAACTTTTCCAAAGCATTTAATTTGTTTACTTTTGTGTGGTTGAGTTATAGGTGCATGCTCGCGCAATACCAAATGTGTGCAAAAATTGCCAGCTATGTTCCAAAACCTATTAAATTTAAAAATGAAATTTTGCAAACATGATCAAAACAGTCAGTTTTGACAGAAAGGGTGGGAAAATTTTCAACAAAATTTTAGGTTTCTTTACCGGCCAAGCTAAGTTGGTCAGTCAGTTTTGATGTTTACAAACAGGTCGGACCCACCATGGGACCTATGCAAAACTTATCTGTTGTTTTTCTTTTCTGCAATTATGAATATAGCGTACTCAATTGCAGCTCAATAAAATATATTGACTTTTATTATTGTTGTTCTTGTTGTCAGTTGTTGACAGAAACTGAGTTCCGACCAAAGATCAACATTCTAATGGATAAATATACCATTTTGAATCAAATCACCTCCTTGATTCGTTGTTATCCAATTTCGAAATATCCACGAGATCAAACCTCGTTGAAAGACGCCTGATCCATTCACTTCTCGCCAAACAAGTTTCGCCAAAACTGGGTCGAGAAGCAACTCCACTGTCAAACTTGTGGCAAGATGAAGTCGATGAAAATCCCACGAGATCGCTTCGTTCTTCAACAAAGTCCCACATGAAATCGGCTCATTCTGTCGTTCACATTCAATACTTGGACTGTACAACTTCGCCACTAGTATGATTCTCGATGTCCATTTAGTTCCAGCAAGATTTCCCGACATCTAGAGCTTCATCTTCTGCATGTAGTGATGTACTTCGCGCTTATATCAAGCTCCGCGAGGGACCTGGAAACAAAAATTTATCGTTGAACATGGAAACGAAAACTTTACGTCGCTGTTTTCACGCAATTTTCGACAAAACTTCAAAAAATCTAAATCCAATATATTTTTACTATCACTTTATATGAAATATTTGTTCCAAACAGCCATTTCTTTGCGCAACAGATGTTTACGGGTTTTTTCCTTGATTCTGTATCTAAATTTCGACTTTCAAATTTGCAAGTGTCAGGATGGCCGAGCGGTCTAAGGCGCCAGACTCAAGGATAAGTTCCTTCCGTGAATCACGGGTTGGGTGTTCTGGTCTCCGAATGGAGGCGTGGGTTCGAATCCCACTTCTGACACATATTTTTTTTTTTCGTTTTCGTTTGTTTTTCATTTTCTTTTTTTTTCCTTAGATATTTCTGTTTTAAGCTGATTGCCTTTTTTTCTACGAAAAAACCCGACCATACACTAGTTTTTTAAGTGTCAATACATGTCCACACATTTTTTTTCGAAATTATACATCGTGGAGACCATCATGGATGTTCCTTTTTTTTAAAAAAAAATGTTTTTTAGGATTTAAGCCTCAAATGTCCTTAAAATGTGCTTAACTTTTTAGGATAGGGTACATACTTTAATTTTTGTCATTGACAGACTTTAATTCTTATTTCCATTTACACAAGCTACACCTTTTTTTTTAAATAAGAACCAGTAAAATTTTGCCCAGGCTCAATGTTCTTATTTTTTTCAACAATTTGAGGCTCAAATGTTCTTATTTTGTTCTTAACTGCAATATCTTCTTTTATGGTTGAAAATCGACTTTAAAGGCCTTCCTGTGTGTACTTATGCCCAGTTTTAGTTCAAGAACGTGAGTGGAGTATATTATTTTTGTATTTAATGTATGATGCTCTGTGGGATGACTGCGTGCCACGCTCATTTTGCTGTTTTTTCTTTTTAGGCTCATTTTGCTATTTTTTTTCTTTTCTTAGTTTTTTTTTCTAAATTTTTATTTCAACCTCAAATTGTTCTTAATTTGTTCTTATTTTTTCGGGTGATTTGAGCCTCACCGGCTGTTCTTATTAAGTTTGTTTTTACTAAAAAAAAGTGTATTCCACTAGAAACCTAACAAATTGTGTTTCCATATTCGGAGTAGCACCGTTCAAGTGAAACAAACCCAGGAAGCAGGACTCAGTCTGAGCAATGTCGAGACTTCAGAGAGATCAGGCCTGAGCAGGAGATTTTACCCTTATCAGAAGACCGGAACCGCCTCCCCCACCTTGTTCTCCGGTTTGTTTTCTTTAACTTTGAGGTTTTATGGATCTTGCATAACTTGGGCCTCGAGTTAACAAATTACCGATCATACTGAGTCCCTTTTCCGATTATCTTCTTATCTTGGTCATCTTAACTTGCGGTAATGTGGAACAGCACCCCGTCCCCCGTAAAAAATCCTTGGGGACGCCCTTGTTATACCCAGCATGCATTTGCCTTTTGAGTTATGCTTTTTTTTTCCTTGGCTAATATGCATAACCTCACTCATTGCTGAAATGTGAAGCAAATCAGTAAGTGAGTAACTGAGCATCAATATCTAGAATACCTAAACACAGGGACAGATTTTGGGCCGGGAGGATGGTTAGGGCCAAACCCCTCCCTTACCCCTTTTCCGTCAACAATTCTGAAAGATTTTATGCGAAAAACGTTGAAAAAACGTCTTATGGAGCGCAGATACCTCTCGCTGCCCCGTTTTGTAAGGAATAACCTCGATCGCTGCTTCAATCATGAACCAATTTGTTTTCGTCATTTAATAACTTCGCACTGACTTTGTCCAAAGCAGCTTACAGCAAATCCAAGAAGACCCACATTCTTCTTCTTTGTCATCCGTGTTAAAATAGTTTTATTTGACCTTTGTTTTGAAAAAAATTGTCGCTTTTTGTGTAGGAACTGATTGATCCATTCCGGCAATAAATCATGCCTGAGCTGACGTAAGCTTGTTGTCTTGCCGGTAAAACTCACTTCACGTTTGCTGCGGTAAATGCAAAACAAAAATTTACACAGAAATTTTGACTTATTGTACGAGTTTTCAATCATTTTTTTGCCCCGTTCATTTTAATTTTCTGTTGATGAGCACTAGCTTTGACTTTTCAACTAAATCGCTGGAATACATGTATTGGCAACTTCGAAAAACACGGTTTCGGAAGAAGCAACAAAATCGTTTGATTCTTGACGAAAAGCAACTTATTTCGGCGAACTGGGAATTACGTTGTTTTAAATACATTATTTCTTTTGCTGATTTCCAATATTTTGGTGCTGGTGCTTGCTGAAGGTATAAAACTAAAGCCGTAATTTTTTTCCTGGAATCGATCGATTTAGCTCGATTCGATCGACTTCGATCAAAACTAAAATTCCTCTCAGCTCAAAAAGTACAAATTTAAATGCCTGAAGGTCGAAATTTTGCTTCAAGATACATATATTTACTGCCTATGTTTTGTTACATAAAATCTGCTGTATCGGTTTTTTCGCGCGAGAACTAAGAATTGATAATTTCGTCCAAACGGATTTATCATAGATTCCTGAGTCATTTTTCGAGAAAATTTCCAGTGATTCTCCCAGGAAAAAAATATAGCTATCGAGCCTGAGCCTCAGTACGTTTTTTTAAAATTGTTCTTAAAGTTTTGGCCAATCTGAGCCTCATTGTTCTTATAATGTTGTTCTTATAAAAAAAAAAGCGGGTAAACTTTTACAAGTGCTAACAAAAGAATCAAATACAATCCCATTGATTGGAAATACAGCTGTTTTTTACAGTAGTCAGTACATTTTTGACTCCCATCAGGGTAAAGCAAATTAAAAAAAATAACTTATGTTAAGCGTCCGGATTTTTGAAGGGGGGCTTTTTTTTAAAAAAAGAAAAACTTTTATTAACCTTTTTTTACTGAAAAATAAGATAAAGACAGGTACCTCTATACGAAAGTAAGTTGTTATCATTTATCGTTCGTATATTCGTCGATTCTCTCCACTTGCAATCTGAGCAAAAATATCGCTCAGAGTTTGCTGTCTACCACAACAGAACGGGCATACCAAGGCTTTATAACCTTATGCTTTGATCTTATTGAAACACAAATAAAAACCATGATGGCTAAACAACTTGATAGCTTTGAAAAGGCTCGGGAGGCTGGTACTAGTAGGTCGAAGCGAATGATGGCCAAAAAAAGTGTACATACTGTAACATTAACAGCCTTTATATTATAAAAACTATAATTAATTTCCTCAAATCTGACTGGTCTATTAATTTTTCTTTTTTTCATCCATTTGTCTGTCAACTGTCCGGTTACGCTGAGCTTGTTATCGGATACTATCCGATTACAAACTTGTTATCGGACACCTGAATGAACCAATCACAATCTGACTTTTTGGTTCATCCTGAGCCAATCAAAAGTCGGTAAATAATCACCATGAAAATACCCCCCCCCCCCCAAAAAAAAAAAAGAAAAGAAAAGAAAAGCAGAGAAAATGGAGGATTTTTCCCCTGCCAATAATTTTATTTCTTTAAACAGCTGTGAGTTTTACTTAAAGCATATTGACATGGCAATGCCAGAAACGAACCGAAGTATTTCTCTTTTTTCTCGAAAACTGTAACATTTTATATGATAAATTGGTAATATGACTTTGTGTTGGCCAATTCTGCCTGTTATCATGTTCATAAAAACCAAATCGGACTCAAGTTTCGTGACCGTCCAATTTTGTTATAACTCATGAATATGATTACAGACCGAATTGAAATCCACTCAGTCCTGTTACCATTACTACAACACGTGAGCGACAATAAGTGCCCTGTATTGAATTTTGTTGTCAAGAAATATCACGTATAACGAATCATCAATCCCCGGACCGGAAGGTAGTTACTTAACTTTGGTACCTAGCGTCAGATTGACTCCGCAAACTAGAACATAACAGGACGGGACAAAAATTAAAATATAAAGAATATATTTTATTTTCCCGATTTTCAGATTTTTAAAAAAAAGTAAGGAAAAGGAAGAGGCGGCCTCGAAAAAGGAAGCGGGTGGGGACGCTAAGTTTTTTCACTTGGCCTAATCGTTTTGGTTGTGGTCAGGTTTTGCTATAGTGCACTTTTTTGCCATTAAAATTTTTCTCAGGCTCAATGTTCTTATTTTTTGACAGTTTCATGCTCAAATTGTTTTTATTTTAATTGTTGTTTATTGCTTTTTCCTTGTTCTTATATTAAATTCGTACAAGTCTTGAATGAATTTTTTCCTGCCTCATTTCGTTCTTTTACTATGTTTTATTTTTCAGGCCGTTTGAGCCTTGATGTACTCTTTATTTTAAAAAAAGAATTTGAACCGCGCTGGAAACGGGCTTGCTAAAGCAGGATTTTGTTGCATAAATACCCTCTTCTCTTTCTCTTTCTTTTTTAAAACTAAGTAAGAAAGTCTATTCTTGGAGGCTCGGGTCGAACGGTTCATTAGATAACTTTTCAGTCAGCCGAAACTGTTCTGAACCCTCGAACGTCCAAGGGGAAGGGGGGCCAAAGGGACCCCCTAAAGGTTTCTCCGACCTAAAATCTGTAGCTTTGAAGCAATTTTAAAAAATGAAACACTTTGCAGTACCTGTAGTCCGATCATGAACACATCTTTTGACGTTAATTAGATGACGTCATCACTTTTAAGTTTTGCAGAGCTAATTATGCAAATTGAAGTTTAATTCTGAAAACGAGATTTTTCTCACAAAATTTGTTCAAATTTCCGATTGACCCCCCCCCCGTCCCCCCAGGTTATCTTATTAGTAAAGATAGCTTGGTCGTCCGGGGTTAAAGTGTTCTTGATATTTTTGGCATATCAAGCTCTGTGCTGTGTAAATATGTTCAAAGGCCGTTCCCAACACTCTAACAAAATTCATACAAGTAGTCAAATGCATATTTTCGCCTGTTTAACAAAATCAATTGTGAAACTGATTGCTTTGCTCCCTCACGATATTCGGTCAGGTAGTTCACCGTTTCATTTTCATAACTATTTTTAGTTATAATTTAGTTCCTTCCTTAGTGTGTTCTTAAACATGTTCAGTTAAATTTTGTCATTTTGAAGCCCCAGTATTTTTATAAAAAAAGTTCGTACAAAAAATAAGAAAAGGCATATACTAAGAAGCAAGCTTTAAAATACTTCTAGCGCGGTTCAACACAAATCAGTATGTGACTGCGACCACCACTGAGTCACTGAGAAGGCGTTACGTCATTCTCTTACAGCTGCGCACTCTAATTTACAGTATATTACGTAACCCGACTTGGACGGGAAAATGTCCAAAATCAAAGTTTGTGACTGCTACATAATATGTTTTTCTTAAATAAAAAAAAGATCGAAAAGGCAATTTTTTTTAAAAAAAAGTATCAAATGTGTATATCATATTGGTAAGTGGAAAAAAAAATCGGCTAATTTTCTGCACAAGGAATATCGAGCAAGACCTCCCAAAAAATATCGTGAACAGAATGCAGCACGAAAAAAAATAGAACACCGAAAAAAAAATTTTCTACCCCGCACCCCTCCTCCCGCCCC
>JAOBYE010358759.1:0-14797 GCA_025403585.1 Parazoanthus swiftii
TCCCCGACTCATATCGACCGTTCCCCGACTCATATTGACCGTTCCCCGACTCATATCGACCGTTCCCCGACTCATATCGACCGTTCCCCATTCCCGGTTTTAGTTGCGTCCCTTTACTTATCGAGGGTAACACATTTGTTTCCATAGGACGTAATCTCCCAAGTGGCCTTCACCACAACACCGGGATTACTCGACTCTTTTAGAGAAGTGTGTTGGTTCTTTGAAGTCCCCCGAGACAACATTCCAGGGGACAAGACCAACGGCTTCACGTCCCTGTCTGCGTACGGTAAGGGGAAAGAAGGCCGGCCAAAGTTCATTCCTCGACCAGGCCGGGGTTTAAACCCGGGACCTCCTGGTTGGCAGTCTAAGATCTTATCAATTGTGCCAAACTCACACAAACAAAACCTGATTGTCTACAAGGGTCAACTTGTTTCAAAGTGGGTTGGTACTATCCAAGGGTTCAAATTATAACCACGAATGCGTTTACTTCCTCAAAGCTGATTTGGGCTGCAGTTTCGTGTTCAGAATACTGGCTTTCTTTGGAACGTTTCGACAATACTTTATAAAGAACGTACTCAGTGTTTTGAGGAGATAACGAAATTTAGTTCAAAGTTTTGTTTAACCCTGCGTTGATTTTTTTAATCCATTTTCGAACATCCGGTGGTAACAACTGTCATGAGTCTCAAAGCGACCCAACAACTGATTCTACAAGGCACCCGACTGACTGTTTAGACACCTGAAAAACTGTGTCAACACTAGGGCTTTCTAGATGAAAAAAGGCTGTCTAAATAACCTGAACGACATGATATCATTATCATTAACAATATCACCAAAATCATTATTATCATCATCATTATCAATACCATCATCATCATCATCATCATCATCATCATCACTATCAGTCTCATTATCAATGCCATTATCATCATCATTATCTATTTTGGTGTATCACTGGAAAATATGGTAATGCTTTTCGAACCTTTTACGATAGGCGGCGGCTGCGCAGTAGTGGAGAAGGTGAAGATCTCCGAGAAGGGCCCAGTCCCCGCGTCGTTACTTGCTTGGATACGAAACTTGTACTCAGTCCTTTCTCGAAGTTTGTTCACTTTGTGTGAGGTGGTCGCACCATTGAAGATTGTTGCAAAGCTGAGGGCGGAATGAATTATGAATGTGAATTCTGAAGCAAGGTATCATTTTAGGGACCAGTTGATGGTATTAGTTAGGTCCACAGTATCAAAACTACTACTTCGTCACCGAACGTCTAGAAACGTGATGTGAGTGAATCAGTGCCATATCAGCTGCAATGAATCATTTCTCGTAAGTAATTAGAATTTTATCTTTTCCCCCCAACTTTTAACTTATTTAGAAAAATGTCCAAAATCTCTGCATATTTTTCTCAGTCTATTCATTATTTTACTTCTACACATTCCTTGCATCTATTGTGTATATCTTGTTTATCTCTAAACCTCTGGTGTTATCCTACCCTAACCGTAATCATTTAAAAAATAAGTTTGATCCTGTTGCAAGTCAAAGAAAGTAGGGATTGCCTACCGATGAGATTTGCTAATCAGATGAACCGTACGTACGTAGTATTCTTTACACCGTTATTAAATTGCGAAATTGATGTAAACTCTTAAAGTATTATATTAATCTTGTTTTGTGTAGATACACTCCTGTGCCTACAAACAGAAGCTTCAAGTCGAGGTCAGTTTAGCAGTATACAGTAGATTGATAAGAACTTGGCACTTGACCTCGATTTGAAGCTATTGTAGCTGGAACGTATCTCGGTCGATGTTCATCTTTTTTCAAAGTGTTACGATAAAAGAGAAAGTCACTTTGTTAAGATATCAAGTGTGAGAAATTTTTTTCGGTATTCAAATTAGTCATATACTTCTATATTATGCCGACCGCCCACCTTCCTAGCTTGTCAATCATCTGCAAGGTGTATGTCACTCCAACGCTTTCATTCTTGGCAGCTCCCCAGCGCAGTTTCAGGCTCTGGTAGGACGCAGTGGCAACTTCAAGTAGCGGAGCTGGAGGAGGAAGGTCGCCTGTTGTCGCCATCACAGTGGGGCTGCAAATGATAATGATTCTTTTACATAACAACAACAACAACAACGACGACGACGACGACGACCACAACAACAGCAACAACAACAAGCTCTGTTACCTTCATTACTAAAGAGCATCATAACAGGTTACAAGCTTCAGATGAGAGTAAAGCCGGGTTACTCAGAAATTAACTAAAAAGCTAATCTAGCTGAGTAACGTTGCTCCTTGTTTTTAATATGTTATCTTCCAGAAACATGGGTAGTAAACTTTGTACTTCCCTGTTCGGTCCAAAAAACACCAATGTTCACTTCAAGGTACTCGAAGGGTCACCATTCACTCAGATCCCACATTGGAACAAGGTGCATAGCAACTGCGAGCCAGGTCGAACATACGGAAATGTCTTTGTTTAGCAGTGACAAATGTGTAATTGTTTATTTCGTTTAAGCAATTACGTTTCCGATATGACCGACCAAGGGATAAAGTCAGTGAAGTAAACTGTCCGACTCACCTGAATGGACCACACCCAATCTTATTAACAGCCTGTACACGAATCCTGCGTGACGTAAAAAGTACAAACAGTATTTTGTAATTAAAGAATACAACAACACAGTCACTTACGAGTAAATGGTATATGGAATAAATTCATAAATCAACTGCGGTAAGGACTGGATATAAGAAAAAATAAACGGGGAAGATCATTTTTCACATCCACACTGACCTATATACGGTATCCGGTAGCAGGTCTGTAATGCTGTATTCCTGTATTGGGGGGATTTCCTCGTCCGAGTCGGGTGGTTCCACATCAAAGTTAATGTTCCTCACCCCGGCAACCTCCACATTATAGGAGGTGATGGTGGCCCCGTTGTTTGACGGGTGTCGCCACCGAAGACGCATGTGGTATGATGACTGCTCTATCTATTGACAATTAGGATAGGGAATTAAAACTTTGTTTTCGGTCTACACAAATTAATGCCCTGCTATAGTGTTCTCGCCAGACTAAGCCATTGCGGGATTCCCGCGTTATTTTTTTGAAATGGCGCATCTAAATGCTGCTCGAGGGGCCCAAGAGGCGCAAAAGAGAAAAGAATAATGTATCAAAGTGCTATTTAAAACTTTGTTCCCCGCAATTCTTCAAATTGCGGCAAAGAAGGGTATACACCCGAAAAGCCAACTTATTTATTAATTTTTTTTATTTATGTCATTTGCAGCGGTGTTTGCTGACTGGAAGCGAAGCAATAGGATTCTAGGTCCCTTACGAGGCTTGTCTTCAAATTAGGGGACGAGGTGACAGTCCACATCACTGGTATTAGCCTACTTTACTCAACAACCAACCATAAGGCGAAAAACACTGAATATTTCAAACCCTGTTGAATAAACTATGCATCTATAAACTGGTTCGCTACTTTGTTCTTCGGCCCCGAACATAAGCTGCGATGATCCATATGACAGAACAAACTTAACCGCTTCCTCAAACAGTTACTCTTTGTCTCATGGAAAACTTAGATTGGTATCTGAACAATGCAAGATACTTTAGCTTGTGTTTTAATTTTGTTGTCATTAGAACTCGGGGGATGCGCAAAGCCGTGTAAAATAGATTCTTTAACGTTGCTTTAGAACTGAACTGTACTTACTACTTTGACTGACGTCACGCCAGCAGGCGAGGCAGCTGGGGTCTGGCACGAGCTCACTGCACTCCAGGGACTGGAACCGACTGAACTTAGAGCCTGCAGCAACAGATAGGTTGAAATTAGATTAGCGTTTAGTCAAAATCTTCAACATTGTCTCACTATTGTTCCCAACGCCTTTAAACAAATGACGGACACTGGCTGAGTTATAGACTTCTTTAAAGAACCGATCCTAAGTGTTAAATTCTCAATAGATCGAAAGTTTCTAAAAAGTGTACAAACCTTCACCCTGAAATAAAAGAAAGTCGCTGGTGTTATTCCTTTTCGCACTTCAAACACGCGCTCAGGTCCGGAATACAACTGAAAACAAAAAGTATCAGATAAAGTCACATTGTCATCAGTCATGAAGACTCTCTTTGGAAAAATAACAGGCGACTGGCAAGTAAATCCAAGAGAAGGCAAGGTACTAATTTCAACTTCAGTTTAGTGTAAGATATTGCTGCGAATGAATTGGCCTTTCTACCAATCCACCAAATTCTACTCGCAGTATTTTAAATGGTCCCTGACTTCTAAACTGCCGAACAATTAACAATTGACTGGCCTTCTATCTATTCAGTAGAACTAGAAGTTTGACGACGATAATCCTACCAATCAGAGTAAACAAACTGTGCATCCGTTACGAGGGTTCAGAAGTGAGGCCTGAAGCAATTTGATGACATGAAAATTGAACACAAAGTCGGTCAGCTCACCTCCACAAAGTTGTTATCCTCGACCCACTCCAGACAATAACCTGTTGTCGGGGCGCCATTCTCCGCCGGGGCCTTCAGGGAAAAAACAATAATGAAACAGAGTCCACACCGATCTAAAGGTCATTAAATTGTTCAAACAAACTGTGTGTGGTTTTTGGGTTTATATAATAGCTTGAGATTAATCCGCAAAATAACGATGGTACATGTATGCATAAAAGTTCATTCATTGTCTTCCACTTTACTCTGAAACAAGCTCTATGACTTAAAATATTCTGATTTTCCTTACAACATTGTACCAACCCTGTTTTAAATTTATCTCAGATGTATTACCATGCAATCTCCACATTATACTTTTCCACGACGATATAATTATTTCCCTAAAGTCGAGTCAAAAAATCAGATTATAATTTCCAAAGTGTCAGATGTCGATGTTTTTAACATGTAGGCATACATGGTTGCCTTTACAGCAGGTTGTCATTGGAAAAGAGTTTACTGTCTGTCTTGCTTACCTCCCACGTGACCTGAATGGCAGCCGCTGACCGGCATGCAGTCTCGGGCATTCCCGGCGCGTCCGGAGGACCGGCGGCAGTAGACAGTTCAGAGACGTTAGAGAGCTTGCTAATCTGGAGGGAAGATCAGAACAAAACAAAATCTTACACAAGCCATCAACTACAGCCTTCGCAAAATAGGTCAGTAAAAACAGATGCACAAGTGTACACTGAGATAAAGAAATCCCATTGCGGACCAAACAAGTCATACGGATTACTGTCAATCCACAGAACAATCGCAACCAGACGCTTCAACTCAACCGTCTGTTTTATAAGAGAAATCTTCCATGACTGTTAGGAGTTTTCCTTTAATTTGACTATCTGTTTCTTTGCAATATATCAAAAACTGTTCTCGATATGAATTGTTTCCAGCATACTAAACATTTTCAAGAAAGAAAACAGTTATACGTATTTACCTATTTGTCTAATATGATTGGAATCTAGCTTTCCGTAAGTGAAATCTGACGAGTTGCTGTTTCGTCTCACTCATTTAAGTTAAGTAACCTATGTTTTATACGGTAATTTTCATTTTCCATGACTTTCCATGACCCAAATCATAATTCCATGACTTTCCAGGTTTTCTATGACCCGTACGAACCCTGCTAAAATACTGTTTTTGGTTGGAAAATTCGCCAACAACTCGCTCTAGGGTAGGAAACTCCTACAAAATATGGCCGACATGCACTTAATTCCCACAATGCTCTATGGCATGTTACCCGTGTGTATTCAAATGTCACCGCCCCGCCACTGCCGATGGTCGAGCAGAGATTGAGAATCTATTGAGGCACCTATCCCCTGGGGCAAACAAGTGACCAGTGTATTATAACACGTACCCCTGCCTCGTTCTTGGCCCGAACTCTAAACTTGTACGCTTTTCCTGGCAGCAGCCCAGTCACGGCACATGTGTCGTCCTTACCACGGTAGAGCTCTACGAAATCTGAAACATAACGAGAGAAAATTTCAGCACTAAACGGCAAGAAAACCCAACAATTTTCATGTTGACTCCTGATAACTTGAGCCTTAAATACTTCCAACCACTTGGTGTGTCGAATTAAACCAATTCTCCCTTCAAGTCATTTCCTTACAAGTTATCTCTGACAAATCGAGCTTCAGGATGTTTTTAACCATCATTAAATTTTCTAATCAATTTACTGCTCCAGATAACTACAACTACATTCCTTCAGCAACATTCCTCTTGCAACGTCATCTCATTTATCCCTCTTTTTCTTCTTAGAAATCTAACATAGTAAAAGGAGGAGGACTGATTTTTTGTAATAAGCCTTTAGCTTCCTATCGGTTCTCCTTGCCATTTTCAAACATTGTTATATAACGTTATTATATTGTTACATTGTATTCCTTATATTATATGGCAAATAAAGAAATGAAAAAAAAAATGAAAAAAAAAACTAATTTGCCACCGATAACTTCAGTTAAAATCCTTGTTCTCCACGTGAATATCAATCATCCTACGACTCATCCTAGGACTCATCCTACGACTCATCCTATACGAAAGTGATAATCAGGTTACTGTTTGTCTTAAATCTTAAGTATATCCCTCATGAAAATAACTACTAATTCATACTGGTAAATGTGGAAGTTGGCGGGTTATGGCGAGAAAACATGCACACGCGCGCCAGGCGGATCGCATAATCGACGTTTGCAAAAAAGCGACTAAATAAGGGGTCTGTGATTGGCTGCAAGAGTGACAGGGAGTTAACCTGTTTGTCTTAATTCGTAAGTAAATCCCTCATGAAAATAACTACTAATTCATATGAGAACTGGTAAAGATTTGTGCCGATCATTCATCTCCTCACAGGTCCGGTTCTGTCACGCTGATCGTCAAGAGCGTGGAAATTGGCGGGTTATGGCGGGAAAACACGCACGCGCGTGCCAGGTGGATTGCGTCACCGACATGTGCAAATAAAAGGACTGAACAAGGGGTCTGTGATTGGCTGCATAGAGGGTTTAGCAACACAAGAATCCAGCTAAACTGACACTCCTCCTCCCCCAATAGGAAAATAAGTAAACACTAGAAGATTTGTTTTTGAACTGATTTTTCTGCGTCGGCGAGTAAGCTGAATATAAGGTTTTTTTTCAAAAAGGACTGATACATGTGTGGTCTGTTTTCGCGATAAGGTTGGTGTGTAAAGCTGACGTTTTGAGCCGTAAGCACTTCGTCAGAGCTTTTGCTGAGTTTCTCAGAGCAAAACTGATTAGCTTAGTGCTAGTAATGAGAACAAATGGAACTGATCAAAAACACTTGCCTCCTTTGATCGGGTTCTCCATTTCCAAGATGTAGTCAGTAATTGTGGCACCGCCATCATAATCTGGCGGGTCTGCAGTATGACATAAATTTCATTAGCATGGGTGATTACAAGTGCAAGAATGTTTGAAAACTTATACAATACATCTAATCAATCTCTTATCTACATGACCCTTCAGTTCTACACCGCAAGAGGTAACTAGTAAAAATGTATCGGAACGGGTAGTCCTTATGAAAAAGAAACTCGCACTGAAAACTAAACAAAATTTTAAAAAAATTGCTTTGGAGTTTCTTCCACATTGTGCATACGATAATTATGAAACAAGCAAAGAGTTTTCCATTCTCGAAACTCTCAGGCTGACTTCCCCCCTCCCTACTCCCTGGGGCACCAAAGATACAAGATACTTTGAAGCTTAACGTACCCCAGTGCACATGAATGGCAGTTGGCTGAGGTTTGTTAAATCTCGACATGACAGGAGCCTTGGCCTTCCCAGGAACCACCGGGAGCGTTCGAACCTTCGTCAGTTTGGACCACTGCAATGTAACGGAGGAACTATTGAGCTGAATGGCGTGACATCGTCACTAGGTTAGGGACGTTTCGATAGATCGAAGCTCGGACAGCATCGGCTACAAAAACGTCTACAGTAATTCTACTTTCTCTTTATTTGTTGTGTTTTTTATGATTCACTCTTTGTAACTGACATTTCTGAGAAATTGTTCAGCTATAGAGCAAAAAACAAGAAAGTTTAAAGTCAGATCTAAATGACGAGACAATTTATAATACTCTTCTTTCGGCATTCTTTATAAACCGTTTTGGTCACTTTTCAAAGTTCGTCAATTTTTTGTTAAAATTGTAAACTTCGATTTCTTGTTTTCTTCTAGTTATTTCTTAGTTTTGGACTATAAAATGATGTTGTCTTACTATTTCCAATAATATACTTCAAAATCAATCAAAATCACGTAAGTCAATGCCAAAATTAAAATAAATGACGTCAGCGATGATTTCCAAATAACTTACGTCACTAACTCCCCCCTCACTGACGCAGGCTAGCCTCAGTCTGTACCAGTGCCCCGGGGACAGGCCTTCCAGAGTGTGTTCCAGCTCCAAACCTGTGCACACCTCGCTAAATGAGCCACCTGCGGAGAAACACACACCTGTTAGTTGTGTTCCACAACCCAATAGTCCAGTTTCGTATTGTTTGTTGCCGCTGATTACAATGACTACAGACTCGTTTACTCAGCGTTAGCCTCGACTGCAGCAAGCAGCCACAAAAACAATATGAACAAATAAGAAAAAGAAAATCACACAAACCTTGACCATCGTCCATTTCCAGCAGGTACTTAGTGATGTCTGCCCCACCAGTGTCGGAAGGCGCATCTAAACGTTAAAGGGAAGATTTTATAGTAAAGAAAGACCGGCAAGGTACAACCAGAATAGGCCCTGGATTAAGGTGGATGTCACGCAACAAAAAGGACACATAAATGTGCTCCCACTGTACAGACTGACATGCACACACAATCTCTCTCTCCCTCTCTCTCTCTCTCGCTCTCACACATACACACACACACGCACATACAAACACACACATACACGCATAAATCACACATATTCAGTTGTTTAAAAAAGGTTGTCTCCGCAGTTATTGTGTATTTGTGCATTGTACACTCGTACACATTTTGTACATTTCAAGCTGTTTACGTAGATGACGTATTTACCAAGTAGTACACAATAGGACTGTGATGAATGTTGAAAACCTTTTGTGTGTCAAAATTTTCACTCTCCGACGCAGAAACTCCCATTCTGAAGTATAACTGTTTCTAATAGCTTTATTGTTATAATTCCTGACGAACTGACCCTGAAACGAATTTTAAAGAGTCTGACGACAGCGAAAGCGTGAAACTCAACTCAAAGTTTTAAAAACTTTTTTGAAAACTTTTGTTATTTTACCCATTTTACATGTACTATTTTACAAATACTTGATCTATCTGATCGTTGTTAGTATATAAATATTGCACATATAGGTAGAAAAATAGGTACACTAGAAGATTAGTTTTTGAAACGACCATATAGATATGTGACCTATTTTGCGTTGACACGGATAACTCACTCAGACATACAAAATACACTGTACAAAGACCAACAGACTCAACTGTTACATTATAACCTGTACAAGTGAAAACAACACCATCTTTGCTTACCCCATGAGACAGTAAACGACGAAGTTTTGGGTTTTCCTTGAACCAGTGGAGCTAGTGGCCGACCTACAACACAAATTTCCAGTTATGGAACAATGAGTCTGATACAAAATAAGCGGGTAGATTATCTATAAGAACAACAAAAGTGGCTGCAATGAAACACTTACAAACTCAAGTACTTAGACAAAGCACCTCATGTGTACAGCATACAAATGGAAACTGTTCGGGTCGTCATTTCTTAAACATCAAATTTCTCCTTATCCTTCTCACTCCCTGTCAAAGCATACTGAAACTTCCTGTTCTTTTAAAGGAAGAACAACAAACCTGGTTTCTCTGGTGCCGTACAAAACACTGCAGTGTCACTCCAATTACTTGTCCCCTGAGAATTAGAAGCTGCCAGCTGGAGAACAGATATGGCAAATAGTGGTAGATTAGTAAAACTGATAGTGATAGATCAGTTGGGGCTGGTCTCTTGACAGACAAAAACGCCCAGTGACCTATCTCTACTTCATGTGTTCTGTCACTTACCCTAAACTTGTAGAATGCATTTCGCCTTAGTTTTTCAACATTACATCGTTTCTCTAGTCCTCTGTAGGCCACAAGGAACCCATAACCCTAGAGACAAAGAAGCTGTTAGGGGCTGCTCGTCATTTATATCAGATGAGGGTTACAATGCCTTTTTTCATAAGGGTAGGGGGTCAAGGACTGTTACTGAAGTTTCGTAAGGTTTGTAATTTTTATTATAGGTATATAAACTAAATAAAGGGGGTGGGGCATGCACAGTTTTTGGCTTCAAATGAGCAGGAAGAGGGGTCACCTGTTTTCTTCTTGACTACTTGGGAATCTTGCCGATTCCCCCTGGTATACATGTATATCAAAACAAATGGTCTCTTAGAGTTTGGAATATACATTGTGAACACTGGCATCTTTGAGAGTGGCTAACTGGTCAAAACTGGAGTCACAAGGGACAGGAGAATGATGTCTACATGTAACGACTGGAAAGGATTGGACAGAAAAAATGTATAAATGTAAAGTGATAAAGCAAGACCAACATCAAATATTTTAACCCCTTGGGTCAGGGTTACATGTACAAATTTTCAAGAAAATAAACCTTACGGCAAAAAACATATCACATCAAAACCCGTAAATTCTCAAGACCTTGTAGTTAAATTTCAATGGCTGAGTGTGTAACTTTTGCATGGGCCTTGGATGTGGCTAAAAGGTTATGGAATTCACCACGACAAAGAGTAAAGCCACTTTTTAGCTGTATGATAATGATGAATGTTGCACAAAAACCGCACATGGGTTACATGTACATTTACAGCACACTTTTGAAAATTTTGTAAAAATATCAGTTGTCAGTGATTTGCCATACTCGGGGCTCAATTTTTACGGTCGTCCGGTCGTCAGAGACGACTGAAATCCTCGTAGGACAACCAAGAGTAGTAGCTTAGTCGTCCTTTGGATGACTAGAACCAACCGATTGATATATGTTACAAATTAATTTTGTTTGGCCTTACTTCTGGTTAAAATTTTAAATGGAAAAAATATAAAACACACTGTAACACCTATTGTTGCTGTTTGTGGACGACCTTGATTTTTGAGGGACGACTAAAAAATAACTCTTGGTTGCCCCATGTCCATCGAGAAATTTTCCTAAAAATCGATCCTTGCATACATACAATTTTCTCTGAAACTGTTATAGTAAAAAAAAAACATATACATGTTCTGTACTTTGTCTGGAAAAAAAGGTTATTAGGCAGTTTGCCATATCACAACAGTAATCGGGCTGGATAGTTTCCAAACTCGTGATCTTTTAAATGTGAGCCAGAGATGCTAACCATTGGACCACAGCACCATAAACAGTATGTATAAGATTAAGCTAGTTTCCCCTGACACTGCTTGTGAATAAAATTCAGAAATCTCAGTGAAGCCTACCGTTGTTTCATCGTCCATATCCAACTGATACTCCCTTATTTCCGCTACAGAGAGAAAATAACAACAACAAAAGAGTTATTATTTTCAATTGGAAACCTTAACCCTTAGTTGACAAAATATTGCAACTTTCAGTAATGACATGTAATCAAAGCACTGACCTCCATTACACTCTGGCTGGCTCCAGGACAGACTCAGATAGTTGATACCTGCCCGGTCCAACTGGGGTGGTTCGGGTGATGATGGCACCCCGGCACTTGTGAAACACTTCAACTCTTTACTGAACTCACTGTACAATGTGAATTGGATTATTTCAGTGGCAATTATAATAAAACGTCCTCGCCTACATTTACAGAGTGTAAAACTGTTAAATACAACTGTTTAGCTATACTAAGGCATTTAACAGTGTTCAGAGATTGACAGAGTGCGAGATTAGCACAGTTGGTAAGATCTCTACCAACCAGAAGGTCCCGGGTTCAATCCTCGGCCTGCTTCTTTCACACAACCGGCACTTGCTTTACAGGACTGGCATGGTGTACTTATTTTGATTTGAAGGGGATTTATTGTCAATGTTGGCTTAAATAGCTTCCTAATAAATGTACAAATTTGATCTAGACCAAAATGTTTAAAAATAATTAAGCTGCAAATACAAACCTTGAGCCAATGTCGTTCACAGCCTTCAGTCTGAATACACACGGAGTGCCTGGGGGCAGCTTGTGAGTCACTTTGCACTGTTTTTGAGCACCAGTGTAGATCTCACAGAATTTCCCATCACCTTTCCCTTCATCCCACTCCAAATAGTACTTTGTGATGGGTGAGCCATTATCACAAGGTGCCTGTAGCATCAAACATTAATGTACAGATAGTTAAAACTTATTGAAAAAAAGTTATTAGTAAAGGAGATGATGTTGGGGAGGGGGGTGGTGCTTGATACATTGTATAATTCAGCCTTCCCACCAGACCCCTGATAAATGGACCATTTGAAGACCAGTCAAAAACCACTTTTAAATATGCCCCAGTTTCCAAAAAAATCTTTGAGTTGAAGCTAAAAAGACAGATATACAACAAAAAAATTAAATAAATGTATATTGTGAGTTTTCTTAGCTTTGAACTTGAAACTAGACTTTATATGTGTATATTATAATCTTAATCAAAATCCTTGGCTGGCTTATCATGCTTTTGAGATCAATTTACGAGTCTGGATTGACTGATCAATGCATTTTTAGATTAGTTTACAAGTCCAGATTGACTGATGCGCTTCCTTTTGGACATATAATTTTGTATCTTTCACTCAACAGTTTCTAGCAGTGAATCTCTTCACACTGAACAGCTTGGTACTTACCGCCCACTTGAGCAGAAAGTTGGTCTTGGTTTTGTTAGTAGGATAAGGAGGGACTGGGGTTGAGGGGGCAGCACAGGGAGTCTGGACACTAGCTTCTGGTGAGAAGACTCCTTTGACATCATCTTTGACAGCACAAAGTCTAGATGGTTGGAAATTGTTATAATATCATGTATTAATTGACCAGCAGATTTATAGCCTGGCTTCTCACAATCATTTATTCTTCTTAGAGAAAATCTGACTGAGAAATCAAAGCGTATCAATCCTGCATCAACTGATACACACCAAAAATAACTGTGACATACACGTCACAAATTAATAATAATAATAATAATAACTAACAGTTCTTGATGCACGATACTACAATATTTGACTACATGTATGAAGAGGCTACTGGATAAGTATGCCCATTATCCAATCAAAATTAAGAATGCCTAAATTCTATCTGCTGGATAGGACAACTGGTTAAAATGTCAGAATCATTAAACGGTTCAACAATAACTTTATGACTGGTCAAAATATTGGCATTTTTTTTTATCTGTAAATTTTACATGTATCTGCTGGATAGGGGCTTATCCACTGGAAAAAATTATCCAATCTTTGAATAACCAGGCCCAGGGATTGATTAATAATTAAATTAATGGTTTTTTTGCTATTAATATTACTGTCAGTAGTACCTGAACTTGTATAGAGTTCCAGCTTTCAAATCTGTTTCTTTAAATTCCTTCAAGGGACCACTGAAGAAAAATGGCAGTAAATTATTGTTATCTCTAAGCAAGTCTGAAAAATTTCCATAGAACTGAGTGCAAACAGTATTGCAAGAATTCTTGCATTTTGCATGAAAAGTAAAATTTTGATAAGTCAATATTTCTCCATGTCTTCTCTACTTAAAGGCTAAGACTCACATTTTCTATATTCTGCTGTATCTTTTGATCCATTTACAATTTCAGTTAACACAAAATGTTAGAATTTAAACAAAGTCCCAAAATAATGAATATAAAATTTGTGTAACTATAATTAATAATGTTTAATAACTTTTCACCGAATGTGAAGTTTAAATGAGTATTAAGATTTAGAATACAACTTTAGCCTTAGGCTTGTTCACAATTCTTAATTCTCATTGTTGACAAGGCTACAGTAGTGTTGCAGTTGAAAGCTTAATACTCATTTAAACTTCACATTAGGGAAAGAGTTAAAAAATACTGTATACACAAATTTCATACTGAACCAGATGGATGAACCTCCACTTAACTTAAGTCTGAATATACATGTATACTGTAGGATATAAAGTACTTATAGTCATTTGAAAACTTTGAAGTGCTACTTATATTTACAATCAAATGCTGAGCAGGAAAATCTCAATGTTGTTACATGTATAATAGTCACCTGTACACTGTTTTGAAGTTGGTATTCTTTGGGGAGCGCTGCAGCTCAAAGTTGCAATCTGATATGTGGCCATTATTGCTCACTAGAGCATCCCAAGAGATCTTGACACTGGTGCAGCCCAGCACTTCAACCTGGACATTGAAAAAAAGATTTTTATAATTCTAACAGTGTGGGTGAGATGTCGCACAGCAGCTGGGCACTTGGTACCACAATCTGAAATCAAGCCCAGCCCAGTAGGGCAGGGGGATGTGAATTTTTTCTTCACACATTTTGTTGAGGGTGTCCGGCATGCTTCATGAAACCCCTATCAATTATGCAAATTTCCCTGCCCAGTTATTGACTTGGTACTAAATTTTTACCCATTTTCAGGTCAGCCCAGGGCTTCCAGTACTTAATGTGCCACACAGAGCATCCCCGCAATTTTGTCCAGAAACAATACATGTACATGTATGCCCAATTCCAGTGTTTTTCTTAAGGCCGCTACATGTACATCGGTAAATTGTACCGACTTTCCCAGGTGACTATACCGCCTTTCCCCAGCAGCGACGTCTGGCAGCATTTTAAAAGTCACCAAAGACAACACAGACTTAAATCCAATACAACTCTAACCTGTAATTAATTAACTAGAACCAGAAGCTCATAAGACTAGAAGCGTATAACTACAATCACAGGCGTGCACACTTTCCCGACCAATCAAAATGTTT
>JAOBYE010358870.1:0-27993 GCA_025403585.1 Parazoanthus swiftii
TGGTAGTGGTAGTGGTAGTGGTAGTGGTAGTGGTAGTGGTAGTGGTAGTGGTAGTGGTAGTGGTAGTGGTAGTGGTAATGGTAGTAGTAGTAACCAACCGATGTTTCTCACCTAGCGGAAGACTTTCGGGCCATCTTGTCCATGTTCCGCCGACAGGTATCTCTTTGAATCACGCTTAACAACTGCCTCAGTCGTAGCCGTGGCGATTGTGAAGGTTTTCTTGGTTGAGAATGAGAGAGTAAGGGGGGACAGGACTTCGATCGTGACTCAATCATCGCTATCACAGGCAGTTGACAGTGAAAGCAAAGAAAATGCTCGTGTTGTGGTCAAGAAGACCGTTTTAACAATGAACCGTGATTAAAAAAAGTTCTTTATGATTTTGCACGTTCTGTTGGCAACCACCTTTTGCTGAAGATGCAGAATATATACGCAAAATCTCCGTCAGGAATCCAAGTCTGATTAGAAATTGTTGGTTTGATTATATCTCGGTGGCTTTTTCACCAGTAACCTTTGTGTCGTTTCACAAAGAGTTAGTTTTTCACTGACGTATATATACTAATTGCAGACCAATTATCTATCCGCAAACTAATTGGTACTGTCCGAATTCTCCTTCTTTGTTTGTTTGGTCAACAGACAGCAGTATCGAAGACAAACGAAAGATTCTCACTCAGTCCAGTGGCAGCGAATATGGTTTGTTCACGACTGTCAAAGTTCAATGTCATCGGCAGAACAGCATCACCGGGAACTTAACTTGTCAGTAACTCTGGAGTCTGGATGTTTGTAGAAAAAAAGATCTTGGCTTATGAGGTTAGACTAATAAAGGAAATGAAGACTCGTCAAGACACTCGTGTTCTCAAATTATATGCATTCACTGTTAGTTTGATAGAACCAGTGGCCAACCCACTTTCAGTCCAATTTGTTCATAAAAATGTTCAAAATGACCTGTTTTAAATTCACAAGAACACCGTTTGCGTCCGAAAACAACAGTATACTATCAAGTTTGCTTTCAGTCAATCTTTCCGCTTGGTCAGTTTGGTTCACGGCTGTGCCTGGCAAGTACTAAAAGTTCTATGAAAATTCTCTACTTCTAGTTCGCAATCTATGTACCGTACGCAGTCGGGTGTAAAGCCTGGCACTTGCGGAATTTTCTCCTCCTTTCTTTTTTTTCTTTTGACGTTATTTCTCGCCGTGAAAGGCAAATCCGGCCATGTTTTTCTTTGATCCTGTTGCTGCTTGATTTTAATGTGAAAATCATTGGTAACGCGCTCTGGTACAAGAAAAACAATAGCTTCCAATTCTCGATGAGAAGCAAATTAGCACTATTGTTTGTGTCTTTCAAAGACTCTTTTAACTTGTGAAAGAACCTTTTTAATTTGAAGAACAAAAGAAACCCAATTTCTATGCTTAAGGGTTGAGCCCTAATTATAGCGCTTTTAAGGCAGTTCAGTTTGTGTAAAAGCATTTCATGTCTTGTTTTAGAATGGCAACGTGCATTTTAGAAAGAAACCGGCTTTGTTCATTCGAGAGGCAGTTTCAGGAGCTCTAAATTTAATAAACATCAGCGGCGATAACTGTTTGCTTACAGTAGATTAAACAATATAAACTTTTGACGCCAGTTAATGCGTGGTATAGACATTTGCGCATTTTAAAAAGTTACAGCATGTATATTTACAAAGTTCTTGACAGGAACAGCTCAGCCAGTATTTTGGTAGTTGTATCATCTTCCCTCTTCGGCTCAACAGTTTCAGCTATTGAAATTTTAGCAAACATGTATTATTATGACATTTAGTTTTCAAATGATGCCATTCTTCTTGCAAACAGCTTAAATCCATTCTGAAAGTTGAAATAATCACTGTTCCTTTTTAATACTCAAAGATAGGTCATTTGTGCTTAGCTTGTGCTTGATACTTTTCATAGGAAATAACTATGTCTTAATGAGTATATCTTAGTTTTATGATAAACGCAACGCATGAGAACATTGGGAGACCAGCTTTTTTTAAGATAGAAACTGGTTTTCAGCATTAGTAAGGGACGGACCATTAGATATTTGATGGTGTATGTGTGTGGTTGGGATGGGGGTGTGCGAATACCCCAATTGCCCAAAAACCGAGCACAGATTCCACAAGCGAAAAAAAATTGTGCAGATGAATTCCGGTAAAAAAAATGCCTAGAATGCGGAAAAAAATATCCGACAAATTTTTTATCTCAAAAAAAAATGATGCAGAAAATAAATGCCCACCCCCTCTCCCCCTCAAAGTATCTAATGGTCCGTCCCTAAGCTCAATAATTTCGAAGATTGATTGTTAATAAGGTATTTTCACGCCATAAAGCTGGATCAACAGAGCAAGGAGTTTCGACGAGAGTTAATGACAGTTCCACCTCCTACTCTCGCTTGACCTCATGCGCACTCATCAACTTTGAACTGACATGTTCAAAATTTCAGCGAGAGTTGACGAGACGTTTGTTGAGCGACTCTTGTCATTTCTCTTCTTCTTTTGACGCACATGAGAGTTGAACAAAACCCTCATCCAAATCTGGTTATGATCACTCAACCTACATACAACTGACCCGGGCTGAGTTCAATGTAATGTATGTCTAGCCCTTCGTCATGATCAGAGAAAACACATACTGTGCCGTGGGGAACTAGCTTTAACAACCAACCTTACGGAAAATAAAATACCATGCAAACCCTTATTTATCAAACTACTTACAGCGTATGGAAGACTAGTTTTAGTTCATATTAAAAATATTGAAGAACCAAAATAACTGAAATTATTCGGCTCTATTTTGGTTTGTAGTAACCTTGGTAGTCATATACAAACCTAACCGACTGTACTTAATTGAAAGTTCAAAGACTACTGAACTTAAAGCACATGCCCATCGGACGATACATACTGATAGTAGTGAATGACCCCAACACACGTACATACACATACACCAACAATCTATATTTTAATTATTAAAATAATTAGGGAAAGAGCAAGAAAGACAACTTGACCAATAACTGATGTTTTGAACTGTTTTGGCTCCATTCTCTGAGAAAAATAGGAGTGATGTAGTGTGTTTCGAACCATTATTTATTCACGAGCGATTTAAGCGCAAGGCTTACACCCTTGATACTAAATTATTCGATTGGAGCGAGTATTGTCTCTGGTATCCATGGCCAGGGTAACACAATTGCGACAGCGAGGATTAGCATCCAAGCAAGATGAATCATGTAACATCTATTTACGTAAATTCTGCCTTAATTATTATTCTGTAATTTACGGTAGTTACAAATTCTCAAAACGATCGCTGTCTGGAACCCCCGCCTGTCTATCTGTCTGTCTCTGGTCTGTCCGTGCGCAAGCGCAGCTGTTGGGCCAATTGAGGGACCGTCCTTTAGGGGGGGAGGGGTCCTCATGAGCATGCAGGGGTGGCCATTAAAAACATCCAATGATAACAAAAGCAAATTGCATGAAAGTGCTGTGTTTGAGGACACAACTTTAACAAAGTATAACGGCAGTTGAAACAAGTAGTCTTTTGAATTCAAAGGACCTTACAACGTAAAACAAACTGTAGTCTATTAACTCGAGGTTGGAACTCTTTGTTTTGGCACGTAAAAGACATTAGACTAGTCATTACTCGTGGTGTCTGTAAACGAAGTCAGGCCAGCTCTTTTCTTGAAAAAGAAGTTACTGAAACAAAAGTGTTTTTATAAGATCCAATAGCTTTACATTTAGACTTTGTTTGATATCAAAATAGAAGTCAAATTTGAACGTTATGCATTCTTTTCCATCATCATTGCGTGTTTAGACGGTTCAATGTAAACATAAACAAAACGAAGTAGACATTAATTAAAAGAGAGGCGGGGAGGAGGCGGGGAGGGTTTTTTTTCCCGTAAGTACTATCAACTTCGCGATTTAAGGAGTTGTTTACTGCTAACAGGCAAGCGGAATTCCCACACGTTCTTCTGTGATAGCCCCGGGCAACGGGTCGTACACAAATACAAAATCAATAACATTCGGTGTTTAGGACCGGCCTTCAAGTGACAGCTGTTGACGACCCGCAGAACAAGTTGATTCTGTGGTCAATAAAACGTTAGAACATTTTGTCTGCGCCTGAAAGATATCGGGAGCGTGATTAGCAAGACCAACAATTTTTACGTGGCTATGAACCACGCTGACCGTGTGACCATCGGTGAGTGCGTTATTTGAGCTCAAAAATTCGTGAAAACAAACTAAATATAGTTTGTCTGTGATATCTTTCCATTCGTCTAATATCTACATCTTATTAGGTCGATAAAATCTGCGATATCACGCCGACTGCCTTAAAAACAAATACTAAAACAATTCGTCACTTTTAAGTGACTTCTTAAAAGAAATTTCATATATAAAATATTGCCTCTGAGTACCAATGAAGAGTTTTCAGACCATAAACATGCGTATTCATTTGTACTTTTTCTTTATCAAGAGAAAAATAAACAATTGCATTTGGTTTTCCAAACACATTTTTTCAGTCTGGGATATTTCTGATTCAGATCGGATTATCCAAAATCGCTTAGGTTTCCGGCCACGAAATAGAAATTGTCCCAGTTATTTTCTTATCGGTGAAACGTACCTAAGCACACGAAAATCAAGTAATTGTTTGTGCAATGTGCCATCGGATGTTTGCTCCAAATTCTGACCTACAATAGCAGTAACTACTCAATTCAAACTTGAAGTTGTGTTTATTTTCACTGACTATGTACTCGACCTCACTGTTAAATATAGACAGTTCTTTTCGCAAAATCCTTGAAAGCCCAACCCAAATTCCTTTGTGACATGCTTGTAATTGGTTGTTCCGCGTTATATTTACCTGCCAAGGTATCTGGTGTACAGTTGATTAGGAACAAAATTTTCCTACTTGCTGTTTCTATGAAGAGATTACAGTTATGCAGAACTCTATGATATACCTGTTCCACAATATAAACTTTTCCGCAAAAGGCAAATCATAACGGTTGTTGCTGTTTTTCCTAGTTTAAAAGAGATATTATCTGCATAATTTGTTTCGTAATGAACTTTCGTTCCGATAAGATAAGCGCTTCATATACTCGATCAACCGTTATCCCTGGGACTTCTCAAATGGCATCACGTTCGCAAAGTAATGACTCAAGGTTTGCCTTTCCCTCTTAAAGTTGAAATTAACAAAACCAAGAAGATTGGCAGAATTCAGATTTAAATTAAACCCGACGTTTACCCCGTGGGTCGGTTCTAATATTCAGTAATCTCGACAAACAAAGTTATTCCGACTTATGACCGCAAGGTTTGGTCCCGTTCTCTGTTCTGATCCCGGTATTTTGCCCTCCGGCCCAGAACTATATTACGCAAGGGTAAATTAAAACATATTAAAATGGGGTAGTCCTGCAGTCACTAAACATATTTAAAAAGTTACTTTAGTCAATAGTCAATAAGAATGTGGCTTAGTACTCGTCAGTTGATTAATTACAAAAGTGCAGTTATACAACATTTATATAGTAAATGGAGTTCTTAGGTTCAGTAAGCTAATTTTCAAGTGCAATTATTCATGTCAAATTAAAAGGGAAGGTATTAAAAGAAGCGATCTCCTTCAGAGACTGAAAGAATATATGTGTGTATGTATGATGTATGTATATGTGTGTGTGTATGTATGTATGTATGTATGTATGTATGTATGTATGCATGAATGTATGTATATGTGTGTATGTATGTATGTATGTATGTATGTCTGTATCAGTGTATGTATGTATGTATGTATGTATGTATGTATGTCTGTCTGTATGTCTGTATGTATGTATGTATGTATGTATGTATGTATGTGTGTATGTATGTATGTTTAGTAACTAGGTAGGTAGTTTCTTAGGTGGTAAGTATATCTTGTAAGGGTAATGTATCAGCGTGCGTCCGTTAACAAATCCATGAGCAAGATTTTGACTTTGACTTTAGGAGGAGCATTACTCTTTATTTCCTCCGTAGTCTTGTTGTAGACATATAGTATTACTGTTTTATTCCGCAAACAAAAACGAGTGTTCTCATATGTTTGTCTCTGTAGCTGTGAGAATTATTTCACTGTTGCCGTCACCTGCACTTACAGTTCCATTGTCAAAAGTAGTCCATAGTCCACATCTGTCACACAAAATATAACGTCTGTATTGCATAAGACCAAAGACAGCCACAACAGATAGTAAGAACTGTCGACAAGTTAAATAGAATTTATTTTTACAGAAACTGTTCTTTAACCTTTTTGAAATTTCGTTCCCTATGCATGCTTCTGTTAACGCTTTATCATAATGAATCGGCTATCGCGAATCTCTTCAATTGAGCGGAGTTCACCTTTCGATGAAGCACTGTCCGCGGCTAAAGCTAAAAACTATTGATGAACGGACTTATTTAGTAATCTAATCATATATCACCAACCGTAAGTGTTATAATTCCTATACTAACTTCAATCGATACCCATCTGTCTGCCTGTTTAACTAGCTGTATGACTGTTTGTTTGTCTGTCTGTCTGTCTGTCCGTCCGTTTATCTATCTGTCTGTCTAAGTACCTGTGTGTCTGACTGATTGACTGCATGGCTGTCTGTCTGTATGCATGTATGTATATATGTATGTAGTGAATGTGTATGTATGCATGACTGCATGAATATAATTCTGTCTGTATATCTAACTATCTGTCTGTCCTTCTGTCTGAGACATATTTTTAAAATCGCTTTCGTCGATAGTTAATAAAAATGGATGTAAGCCTTTTCAACTTTTAAATTACATGCCGCAAACATTTGTTTTTCCGTCCAAACTAGCCGGCCGGGGCAACGGCAGCGGAGAAATTCCAGTGATTTTTTGCCATACGCGAAAACAGACATACACGACTTTGATTTGTTTATTGTTGATAGTTTTTTAGGCTTTTAATAACTAGCCGAAACGATGCAGGCTAATGAGCGGATATGTTTCGTCTGGACAACAGCGAAAAAATAGAATTCCGTGCCTATTATTCTCAAATCGTGTCACGTTTGGGTTGTTGTACGCAGAGATAAGAGGGTATGGCCTATGGGTCCATAATCCATTTCGGCAACACAGTTTGATCATGATATCTATCACGTTTGCAGTAGCTGCAGTTTTGAGATACATATATTACAGCTTCATTTATTGTGGCTAATGTTTGTATGACATCTTGTGCTCGTGCAGCGCCTTTTATTGGTGCCTCGCGGGTCACATCAATGGATATATTTACGCCAGTCTCCGCCTTACTGAAGTATTTAGTGTATAACTTATATACTTAAGTGGCTCTATTAATCTGGATTATACCTCATGGTTGTCGGCAAAGCTTGACGGGTTGACGCTTCTAAGTTACAAGACGGTTTTGCTGTGACCCCATTTTTCCGCTTTGGTTGCTTAAACTCACAGCCTAAGGATACTTGCTACCTTTCCTTAAAGTGATGAACGCCACAAGTAATGGTTCAACCAACTCCACGGCACTGCCACTGATCTCAACCAGAGTTCCATTTTCGTCAGAAGAGTACCGGCTCGCTCTACGCGATCTTGCCTGGTTGTGTGTTAAGCTTGTAATCTTGCTGTTCGGAGCCCTAGGTAATGCTGTAGTTTGTTGTGTTATAGGTCGCCGCCTGAAGAACCGCTGCATCTCCGCAATCAATGTCTATATTCTCAACCTCGCCTTGGCAGACCTCGGGGTTCTTCTTCTGATATCCCCCAATAGCCTGGTCCAAAGACACACGACAGTCATTTGGCCGTTTGGGAGATTCTACTGTCTTTACATCAATCCGTTCACTGAAACATTCCTCGGAACTTCAGTGTGGATGATCGCAGCTATCGCCATCGACCGCTATCTGGACATCGTGCACATGTTCTCAGTTAGACACAGTTACCCAGTCGTTCGAGTGATTTCAGCCGTCGTTGGGCTTTCTTGGTTGGGCTCATTTCTTATCGTTGCTTTGCCTGTTTATATTTTCATAAGATTTCACAAAACACCAACAGCAGCTTACTGTTATATGGATTATACCAAAACACAGCGAGAGGTTCACTTTTCCGTTCTACTGTTTTTCACTTACTTCCTGCCGCTCTGTGTGATCACGTTGACTTACTGTAAAGTCTGGACCAGAGTGCAGAGGAGCAGCGATTTCCACCGGAGCATGCATCGCAACTCTCATTCGCAAAACAACAGCCTTGAAAGGACAGAATCTGTGCTCAACTTACTGCAACAACTTAAACAGAATGCCAAGGTGAAGAGAATTCTGACTCCAGTGGTCGTTGCGTTTGCAGTCACCATGTTTCCACTGAATCTTCTGCGCCTTCTTGTACTAGTCAATCCTAAGGTGATTCAAAATTTCACTTTGTTTGCGCACTTTGTAGACGTGTTCACAACCATGAATTCTGCCATAAATCCATTTATTTATTCAGTGGTTTCTCGAGAGTTTCGTACTGATACAAAGGCACTTCTACAAGCCGTGTGTCACAGAAACAGATCTGAAAACTTTTCAATCACCATGACACGATCCCATGAATTCCTCGGGCGCTCGCGATCCCAGCCTAACTTGTCCAAAACACCGAGCCCAGCTGAAACTGATGTGTAGAATAAAGCCAATAAATCAATCACTGAAGAGCTGCAAAACAAACAGAACAATTTGGAGATGGCTGGACTCAGATAGACCTCCATTTGAAAAGGCTTTTGGGTCCTGAATGGGTCGTAAATTACGCTATCTTTTAAAAGCATAGAGAAAAAAAGAAGTTTGCGAACAACTGTTTGGCAACGGTATAAGGTATGGTTTGTGGTTGTTTTTCTACCGGGCACTTACTTCACAGTTACTCGTTAAATCCAAGTCGTGTGGCTACCACAATCGCTGAAGGTACTTCGTTTATTTAGCTTGAGTTGGCATTGATTAGTAAATTAGCGTTACACATACAAACACATATAATATGATGTTTACATGATCAGTGATTGTTTGACAAGTTATCATCGCGAACTCGATTAGGACTATCGGCAGCCAGCTGCTGATCAGGGACATCGAAATGTTTTTGTACATCGGCAAATTATGAGATTAGTTTCTTTAAAAAAGTGTGGATCGCTCTAACAAGCTAAGCGAAGAGCAGTAAACAGGGATTGGATTACAGGTTACCCGGACAGCTCTTCTCATTCGTCTATTTTACAAGCGGTCACCTTAGCTCAGTTCTGATTGAATTCATGACTGAGTTCTTAAACAAGGAGTTTATGTGGACGCTTTTACGATCACCAACATTTAAATTATACGAGGCGCTCACTTAAAGTCAATCAGAGACAATATATCGCTTTAGTTTGTCAATCCCACTACATAAAGTTTTGTTACCCATTTTCTAATGCGGCAGCTGAACGCTAACTGCGTTATTCACAAATTCACTGACTTTTTTTGCATCAAAAAGTCTACTTGTTTGCAAATTCTCAAAGATAAATCTTGTTGTTTATGTAATAACGTCTTCAAAAAGTATCAGGACTTCCAAAGTAGTTCTAGTGACTTGCCTTTTATGGTTATTTAAACGCAGACTGTTTGACTAGATATTAGGAGTTTTCGTTTAGCGTATTCAAAATATCAGTTCTTATAATTGGTTTGTTTTTCTCGAGCCTTCGTAAGAGAAATCTGTCACACTGTCAGTTTTTGTGTATCAAAAGTATTTTGTAATATAAAATAATAGAATAATATAGGATAAATTCTCATAATTAAATTGTCAAAGAATCTTAGTATATCTCATCACTGTTTTAGATTTTAGTGTTGCCAAACGCGCGTTGCACAGCAGCTGCAGTCTCAAGTCCAATATCGAATGTGAGTTAGAATAGTAACTTATGTTTTAGTGTAAATATATTTTGATTTCAACTGATTTCGCTTTTGCTAGAACTGATGCCAAAAATAATGTAAAACCTTTATAGCTGATTTTGCTGATCTGTTGCCTGTAAACACAAATTGAAAAACTTGCAAGTGCTAAGTCAAGCATTTGTTTTCAAAGTACAAAAACAGTTTGCCGGAAGCACAGAAGAGTCTCAAGTTCTTAATTCCGAATAGTTTCAATTCTCTCGGAGAAACTTAATTAAAAGGTAAACCATAGATAATTACTGTTTTGCCGCCAATTTGTAATAGCCACTGAAAGATTACCCAAAGGCCAGAGGCTAAGTCTGTCAATCACAAACTGCACATGAAACCCGAACTTTTGTAATACGTGGATAAACCATTCCTAACTTGTTTTTCTTTTATTAAAGATTTGGTGTTTGTGCATAGTGGTTTTCAGTTCACAAATATCGTGTGCCGGTGAACAAGTTTGCGAAAAACGTTATTGAAGATAAACTTAACATAATATAATATAATATAACTGAGAAGATAACAATTTCTTCTGAATTGGTTCAAATTTTGTGGAGGTAGTAAAACCGGAGAACTCGGAGAAAAACCCTCGGAGTTAGAAGGGGATCGACAAATCTCAGCCCACATGCGAAGCCCAGGGTTCGATCCCGGATCCACAGAGTGCTAACCGCTCTGCAATCCTGACTTCTACTGAGAAAAATAGTAATACTTTAACCTCCGACAGCTCGAACCCCCGGAAACTCGCGGAACTAAACTCGTCCCCCATTCAAGCCATGGTTTTACTAAATTACTTGCGATTACTCGAACCTTGATTAACATAATTGAACCCACCACTAACTGGAGCAAAATTTGTTCTCCCTTCAAGTTATTTCCTCACCTGTTTACCCAGGAGTCGTATTTCAAATTGTTCACTGGAGAAGGAAACGAAACTGTGAGTGGGGAGAGGAGAGACGGAGATCGCTAGCAATCTTGGACCCTCTCCTTCCCCTCCCCCGTCAAGAACAACTGAAACAAGTTTTTTTTGTGAAGTGAATGAGCCTTCGGAAAACTATCCAGGAGTCGGTATTTCGGGTTTCAAACTATTCGCACGGGAAAGAAATGACATTATTAGTCAGGAGGAGAAAGGAGATCGCTAGTGAAATCTCCCCCCCCCCCCTTTTCAAACAAGAAACTCTGCAATTATAAATTTCAGTTTAACAGCTTAAACAAGAATGAGTGTCGAAAACTACCAAGGAGTTGGTGTTTTGGTTTTCAAACTGTTTCTAGGAGAAGGAAATAACGGGAGAGGGGACGGAGACGAAGATCGCTAGCTATCTCGAACCCTCCCCACCCCTGCTTTTATTTGATGTCTACAGATACCGTGGGCTCAGGAAAGAATTGTCGCGGGAAAGTTCAAGTACTGCAAGATAGTGTAGAAAGGATTACATTGACCATTAGTGTGGATCACGGAGAAAGAAAAGTAAGACGAGATCTTTATTTTTTTCTAAAAAACGAAAAAGTCTATCCAGCAAGATCGGACAAGACGGGAAAGAGAAGCTTTAGAAGAACGTTTTGGTCGTATTGTGTTCACGATGGGCGTCTCTGATATGTTGGCAATTAGGGTAGTAAATATGAAAACCCGTCGAAATCGTAGCTTGCAGTAAACAAGAAATGGATCGAATTTTTCAAAAATGTCATAGTGCAACAACCAGTGTATTATTGGACGTGGTGAGGAAAACCTTTTCTTAATAAGTTAGTTTATGACTTTAGAAACCGTTTGGAAGTCAGAGGGTCACGAGTACAAGACATGGTTCTAGGAAAACTAAAAATGCTATTTTACATTTGGAGATTTACCTCAATTCCACGAGAACAGGGCTGGCGACTGAACGGCATGTTTGTTGTCCACTCCTAACAAAGGTCCCCAAATACTGAATATATAAAAAAGGGCGTTTTACTTAGCCCCCTAACTTTTTCATCTCCTGTAAGAGATGAACTGTTATTCTAGACGATTTTTCTTGGGCAAATAGTTTTCTAGTCCATCAACGCCCTTGTAAACTAATAATTCAAAATTTAATACTTCATTTTGTGCTCAGAGGATTGTTTAATTCTTGTCAGGCTTTATAATATTCTTAAGCTTTTCATCTCCAGGTAAACCCCCTCTGGAAAAAATAATGGTTCTTTTTGCAAATAAAAGAGACTCAATGCTACAACTTCCCCATCATTATCCGTATTTAAAGGCCCTTTTACAGTGGCTTTTTAGATGCAACTTCCATCGCAATTTTTCTCGCAACCAGGTTTCCTCAAGTTTCAAAACATCGCATTTTCCCCTCAAATTCTTTGCACAACAAGCCTTTGCGTGGTGTTTTACGTTATAACGCAATCATGAAAAAAATTGCATTTGAAGTTGCAACAAAAACTGAGTCAAAATTGCTAGTGTAAACGGGCCTAATGACTTGCTTTAATGAGTAAGTTGTTGTTACTGTCGTTACTTGGGAAAGCAAAGTGGACAGTCCCTGGTACTAGAATATGTGGTAGTTGTGACTTTTTCCCTTCTCACATACAGCTAAAGACATGTGACAGATGCCAAAGGATGGTAAATGGTAATGGCAAAGTTATGGATCAGTTACCTCCTGTCAAAGTAACGGCTGAGGTGTGGTAACTTGTGGGTATTGTTTTAGATGACGCTCGCAAGGTAACAACAAGTGAACACCGATATATAGTGACACAAACTGATTACTTTTCAAAGTATGTGGAAGCAATGCAGTTGCCTGACGAGACAGAAATAAGTGCGGCAAGAGCACTTTTCGCAACCTTTTGCAGGCATGGTGCATCAGCACATATTATTATTGATCAAGGCAGCTGGGAGTTTGTGAACCGGGTAAGACAATTATACTTGGTTTGTGTTGAAAATCTCAGTAAATTGAGGAAAAACATTCACAATCAAGCATCTCAAAACATAGAAAAAAGGACAATGAGGCAATGTTTGCAGAAAGATGGTGACTTGGTACTTCGACGCAACATGCTACAGAAAACCAAGCGAAGGTACAAAATGGAGAACAAATATCTAGGACCATCTTTGGTATTAAGACGTGACAAAAAGGTTGTGTAATATGAAAAACCACAAAGGAGAATTCCTATAACACAAAGTATATATTATTAAACAACTAAATTTTGCACTTTTCCTCGGCTGAAAACGTGTTTGTTTCTGCGAGGTTTTGCATGGCCCACTATGTTTCCATATTTGGAGGGGGGACGGAAACGCAAGCGATTCGGGTCTCAGGGGGGGGGGCACAAAACGCGGGGAATCAAAATCGGTATGACGCCGCCATATTTTTGTTAACACTTTAATGCAGGACAAACTTCGTCGCATTGTGTAGCAACCCAGAGGTTTGATGTGTAGTAACTCAGTTATGTAAGATGGAGAGTAGTCTTTAAGTGCTTTGTAAACCAAAAACGCGATCTAGAATCCAATCCGCGAAGCATCAGGAAGCCAGTGGAGTTGGCGCAAGTCTTAGGTGATATGAGAATACCGTGGGAGAAGGCAGCCCGCGTGAGACGAATGCATGAACAAGCATTTTGTAGTACCTTCCTTATTTGCCTAATCTTGTGGAGTCCGAAGAAGGCCTTACTACAGACCTTCCTAACATGCGCATCCATTGACCTATTCTTGTCAAACCACGCCTCGAGATTGCGAACAGACGAGGCTAATACAATCTCGGAAGCGCCAACTTGTACAGAGTCAGCATTAATTTTGGGGAGTTGCCGATGTGAACCAATGATCGAAAACCCGCCTTGCTGTCATTTAGCTTCATGATTATTAGGGCATATCCAAGCATGGTCATCAACAGTTCAATCAATCAATCAATCATTATTTTTTTTGTACTCAAAGCTCTATATCTTTTATGTTGGAAATATTTAGAGTTCCTGGGCCTGGGGGAGAGGGGCTTCAAAAGCCCCCCCTCCATAAATCCGAAAGTATTGATGCTATTGTCATGAAACTTGGAGGTTAGATAGAACTAAAATACCTAATCAATTTCAATAGATTACAAACTGTTTTTTAGATTTTCTTTCTAATTTTTGCACAGAAAGTACGCACAGCCAAAATCTTTTGGTTTAAACAATTGATTAATGCTTCAAAACAGCAGAGTTGGATTTTAGCCCATTCCAATTGTATAAACTCGACATATATATTTAGAATGAGAAAATGGGGAGGAGGTATTTTTTTCCATGCCAATTGCAGTCAACTTTGTGGATATTTCTGGAGCTATTTCAGTAGATAGGGTCAAAAATATATATAAAACAAACAAAAACCTGAAAGGATAAACTTCAGAAAATCAAAAAAATATATTATTACGTCATTCACCAGATTCTGCAACTTACACTCAAACATATATGACGTCATCGATGACGTCACTTATTGATTGAAATAAGTCTGAGATATCATAATTCTCAAAACAATAGTGTTCAAGGTAAACAAAATACTCGTTCCCAAGTAGCACAATTCGATTAAATCTAAAAAATAAAGCAAGATTTCCAAATCTCAGCAAAATATGCCCTTCAAAAAGCCGTTGCCATGGCAACATCCGACCCCAAAACCTAAGTTCTACCACATCACTAAATAGCCAGATAAATTTGAGGAAAAGTCCCACGATACGGAGGGATTATCTTAAATTGTTTGGAATCGCGAGCTACTTGAAATTGGCGCGGGCATCAAATGCCCTCCCCCAGGCGGAATAAGGTATACAGGGTGTATGAAAAAACCAGTGACGGCTATCAAGTCATATACCCTTCAATATACAATTAAACATATGCACGGACAAAAAAAATGTGTTTCAAGTGCAAAAAGTGCACAAAATAAGTAATAAACAATTATTAAGAAAAACAAAGAAAGTGAAAATGAATTAAATAGATAAATACATAAAAATGAACAAATAAGGTTTGGCACAAAGTTAATAAAATATTTCTTTCAGGACAGAGATAATATAAAGAAAGTCTTGTCAGTAGTTAACCATATAATTGATCTTTAGCTTCTTTTTAAAAGAGTTTATGCTGAGACTTCTAAAATTATTAGGGATTTTGTTCCAGATTAAGCCACCTTGAAACCTTTTAACTTAAAAGTTAAACTTTCTATGGTTAGTTCTAATTTTGGGTAAAGAGTATGACGACTTAGAAGCTAATCGAGTATTGTAGTGGTGAATGAGATAGGTGTGAAATAATGATTAAAAGCAGGTGGTAATTTGTTGCTATGATAGGCAAATGCAACTGAAAAATTCACTCCTCCGTAGCCCGAATGGCTTGGTCTTGAGAGATTGAAGACGTAAGACGAAACGACAGATAGAGTTGCGTATCGTCAGCGAACACTTGCACCGACGGCAGGTGTTTCTCTACCACGTGAAAACAGCCTAGAAGTGTACATTATGAAAAATAAAGATCCTAAACAGCTCAGTCTTTGTGGAACTCCACTTAGGAGTGAGAAGTCCCGAGATTGTTTCTGTTTGATGATTTCACGTTGTTGCATTCCGCGCATGAACGATTCAATCCAAGAGAGCAAAGCCATTTATACCAAAGTTACTCTCCAGTAGATTAACCAAGATTGAGTCTATAGTATCGAACGTAGCACTGAGGTCTAACAAGAAGACCAGTGTGACTTCCTGCCTGTCCATACTGAGGATGTCGTTCTGAACTTCAAGTAAGGCAGTCTCAGGGGAACGGTGTTCTCGGTAAGATGACTGATTACTAGGCAGGGGAGCATTCTTAGAGCAGTGGTCGAGAATCTGCGGTATCACAGCTTTCTCAGCAATTTTAGAAATAAAAGAAAGATTGCTAACCGGGCGAAAGTTTCTATTTTTGTAGGAGTTCAAGACCGAGCTTCTTAATTAATGGTAAGATGAGTTCGATTTTCCAACTGTCCGCAACACAACCGCTGACCAGAGAAAGGTTAGTCTTCCTGGTAATAATAGGTGTGAGAACATCTGCACACTTCTTCAGCAACCACATGGGTATTGGATCCAGCTGACAACTGGCGTTGGAAAATGAGCAAATTATGCCACGGACTTCGGTTTCAGACGCAGGCGAGAAATGCGTTAGCTTCGTTGGTGGTGGTGGAATAGAGACGACGGGCCGAGGAGTAGAAAAGTTTCTAATATCTTCCCTGATGACAGCAATTTTACGATAGAAAAATTTTCTTAATTCATCAGCGAGTTGACGTGGATAGGCATGTGGCGAAAGAGCATCAGTACGTTCATTGCAGAGAGGCTTCACTCCACCAAAAAGCTTCATAGAGTTCCCCGCACAATCATCGATAAAATCACCGTACTGTTTCTTTTTTGCTTCATTTAAGCTCTGATGACAAAATCAAGGTTGTTTTTCCTCATTCTTTCTCCAGCTTGCGCCGCTTAGACTTCAAATTTCTAAGCTCGTTATTGAACCAAGGTACTCCAGGGCGAGTCACCATTACCTTGCGGCGGAGAGGGGCATGCGCATCGAGAAAAGAGCTCAAAATGCGGTCGTACCCTTCGACGAGCTCACTGTCTTTAAGTCTAGTCAGCTGGGATTTAACAATGTCTTTCTGAAACGCTGTATTGTCAGTTTAGTTACACTTGCGAAATGTTATCTCTTTCGCAGTTCCACAGCAGATGGAATGGCAATCGAGCCAGAACTGAAAGAAATAATGAGGGTCGTGGATGATGCAGTTAGGCCAACTAAAAAAAGGTTGGTTAGAGTCACAGCCCGACCACTGAAAAAGCCCCCAACCTATGCCATTGCAAAAACTGGTAGAAGTTAATTTTTCTTAACCAAACCTGCCAAATAATTTTCCACATTTATTTAACATGTGTTTTTAACACAGTATTTCAAAAATCAGTATCGTAGAACACCGGGGAACAAGCGCCAATAAATTCCAGATGCTTTACATTCCTAACTGGTATTTCAGGATAGAATGGCTTTAACAAAATTAAATATTATTTCTATGCATTCAAACATGAAAGCTTGGACTTGGACTAATAAATTAAATACGTCCCTCCCGACCAAAGAAGTTTAGAAAAATAGGACACTGACCAAATTTTTTCTTTTATTCGGACTAATTCAAGTATCTTCTTAAACGGTTTTTTATTTTCGGATTCATTTCTTCGAGTCAGGTCGTATTTTGCGAGCCTTTAGATGGGAAAAATGCATCAGTTCAGTAAAACAAATTGAAGTGTTTGCACTTGGCCTTGCCGAACAAAGGGGCATGATTTTTTAGTTCGATGTCTAAATCATATGCGTGCCAATTTGAGATTTTTCTTTTGACCCTTAACCCTGATGAAGGTGAAGGTTAAGCCGGAACGTTGGGTAACATTCATCAGTCAACAATGTTTAACCAAAGTATTCTTATACATACAGTTTTATTTTATAAGAACCTTTATTTTTGGGCCGAGCCTGAATGTTCTTAAATAATGTACGGGTTTCATTCTCTAATGTTCTCAAAATAGTCTTACGTATACCAGTTGGTACAAGTAGTGGGTGCACCCCATTTGTTTACATACACTAGCACAAACTTGCTGGAATATAAGCGGAAATTAGCATGTGCACCAAATACAAGTTATCTGTTCATCTAAAGATAATTATTCCCTGCACTAGGCTGCAGCAATTTCCATTTGTTATACAATGTAGTTGCAATCGATTTTCTATGCAACGAACATTAACTGCAACACGTACAATGCAGTAAGAAAAAGAAACAGTGAAGAAGGAAATAATTTCCATGCAATTGCACCGTATCTGAAAAAGCTCTTCTCCTCAGCCTCAGGTTTGTTCTTAGTGTGTTCTTATAAGTTTTGGGCAAATCTCAGGCTCATGTTCCTATAAAATAGGTTCTTTAAAAAAATAGAGTGTATTTATGCATTATGAACATGCAGCAACCCGATTACAGGAAGGGTTAAAGTAAGTTTAAGATTTAAAAGATTTAAACCTTATTATTGAAGGTTAAAACCTTTATTAATAAGGTTCTTACAAAATGGTTTTTAAAACAGAAAATAGTTCTTAAAGTAACGAATTTTTAACATTTCGTTTTGAAACATCGTTTCCAGCTCTGATTCCGAGACTTGTTAATATTCCCAAACTCAGATTGTTCTTAAATTGTTTGTAAATGTTTGGGCGATCTGGGCCTCATTCTCTCAAAGTTATTCTTATTTTTTTGTCCTTGCGTAAAAAAAAGAGTAAATAATTTTTAACTTAACGGTAGGGTGGCACGGACATAAGGGACTTCCACTTCACCTGTTTGTAGTTCGGACCGTTATTCCTCATATTTATAATAATGCCTCAAGTCGATTTGTCTTAATAGCTTGGAGAAATCTTTATAGTTGAACCAGAGATCTCCCCTCCCGTGGATGGCAAACTTTACTCGATGCTTCACATTTCAAAAGTAAACAACTTATAGAGAACTCTCTCGAAGTAATGTTCAGTTTTTTATGCCTGCCTTTACTGTTTTCAAGACAAGTCCTTTTAGGTTAATTTTATTCTTTCAAAAACCGTTATTGTAACTTCCAGGGCTTTAATATTTGTGTGACGTAACCTATAGCGGTAATTACCGGTAATACGAGTGTATATCCTTCAAAGAAGGAAGCGGCCGAAAATTCCGGAGACTTGCGTGACACCGATACAAAACACACCTAAAGACAAAAGACATAGTGTTGAAAGTGATCTAGTTTTAGTTTGGCATATACTACGTATACCGTTTGTTTTGTTATGATAAAATATGTAATGAATTAAGACGTGCTGACGTGCAAATATAGGATTATAACGGCTGCCGGTATCTGATCTGATATTGACAAGGAACACGCGATGTCTGCACCGCAAACCTGTGATTTATGCCAAAAACGAATCTTGCCGCTAAACACTGTATTTGGATAAAGACTCAGCAGATGTTTCAAAGGGTACTTGGGCGACCTTTGTGCGTTCAAGTTGACCGAGTCTCACAACAATCTTTCCCTTGGTTTTCCAGTTACAGTTTTATATCAACTACTGAAAGTCTTTAAAGCACGCAATTATCTTGAAACATCCTCTACATGTGTAAAACCCAAAGAATCAGGGCAAAAGAAGTTGATAACATCAGAAATTACCGAGTGTGAAAAACATTTATCTTTATATTGTAACAATAACGCGGTTAACGAGTGTATGATTGCTTATTCTTCGCCTGTCAACAAACACTTGGCCGTCCAACATCTGGCTCCCGCAAAGGTACTTTTGGGCATTCAGTAACTATCTTTTCGATGTAAAAAATGCAAATAACCAATGTTGACTCTATATATTGATTTGCAACTAACAACGCAGATTTGAATCTAAAGTCAATTCAGATGGAAAGCTTTTTTGAACAAGATGAGCATTGTAAATCAAACTGCCATCATCACATTATTATTGTCAATATTGACTGTATATTTAATTGAGTGGTTCAATTTAGTAGTTTATCCATGTTCTTAGCGTAATAAACTCCCAAAAGGAATGTACTTTTCATTTGTGAATTAGAAGTCTTTGCAGAAATTAACATTAATTTCGTTTTCATGGTTCAAGAGATTTAAGTATAAGTCTTGGTTGTGCATTATACAAAAGCCAAGATTGCCTTTTATTATAAAATAATTAATCAAATGGACAGGCTTTCTATGTTAATTCACATCTGGCGACATAGAGCCGTAAGAAAAAAGCAAAAGACAATTAGAAGGCGTCTGTAGCCAGAGCCACCTGTTTTTTATGAAACCAAACCGACTCACTCTTAGGAACCATTTCGAGCATCATACTAACTGCTGTGACCTGGCGTATTGCAGACAGATAAGTTGCATAATTCTTTAAAAACAATTAGAAGGTCAAAGGGATCTTAACATCACTGCACTGCACTTAACTGAAATACTTCTGGGACGGTCTTTTTTTGTTTTCGCGATCCTACTCCGCAACTTCTCTGAGGTCGTGACCACAAAATGCCGGTGGAGATCACAGAATGAACAGTCATTAAAAAGAATTATTTTCCTATTGTATGTCGGGCTTAATCAAAACACAGTACTTGACTGTTGATACACGTCAAATTTGCTGCTCAGCTAATAAATGCGGATATAAATAGACAAAGTTGTCACGGTATTGGACAGATGGTCTTGAAGAACCTTCTATCTGATTCTATCACTTCAAGAGGAACCATCACTGAACGAAGAGCAAGCGATTACCAGGGCGTTTGAACAAGTGTCTGAGGAGGAGAAGACATCATTGGAACTCCACCATGTTGTGTTGCAAGTGGTTCCATTTCACAGCTGCGGCTGTGTTATTCTGTTTAATAATATGCAACACCAATGCAGATGGAAAAGCGATTGTGATTGTCTTAACTAATGGACGAATTGCTCCACTGCGCTCTCATGGACGAAAAAAAGGTCGATTATCAGAAGAGGCGTCTGAGATTACAGTCAAAGTGAAAAAAGTTGACCAAGAAACTTGGAAGGTTTTTAGCAGTTGGATCAACAAGAAAGGCCCTGCAAAGGTAAGTGGAATAAATGTATAGATATTTTCCCCACGCTTCTCCGAGTCCTTCTTTCCCCTGTTCCTCGCCCCTCGTATTATCCACTTCATTACTTAACTAGATGAGTATCTCCCATTGCTGCCAAATATTGACTTAGCACCAGGTTATTAGCTTAATTTCATTTTTGCGGTCACTTTCTACTATTATCGACAGATTTAGCTGAGAGAACTTTCCTTTTCTAACTATGGAAATGAACCGTAATGAATGTATTTTACGCGAGAATCCTTTAGTTTAGTCAAATTTAGTAGGTGATGAAGCGGAGAGCGAAGCTTTTTTGCTAGCTACATCTGTTGCCACTCGCGTGGTTTCAATATATTTGTCTTTTTTGGATAAACTAAGGTCAGAATGGCTTAAATCAACACCTAAGATCAAACCCTATAACAGCTGGCAACGTTTTTGTAAATAGGGACAGTTAAGGGTGAGGGTTTAAAGGTCTCGTGATGTGTTGATCAAACACTCTCGACTACCGGTTTGTGGTACCGGAAATATTTGGAAATATTTGCACTTTTATGCAATTTTACATAATTTGATTTTCAAATTATCCTGATTTCGGAAATAACTTAGTAGACATTAGCATTGTGTTCACATTTCACAGACGAAATAAATGTGAACTTTGAACATTTTGCCAGTACATTTACAACCAGACACTTCAAACGTAATGAAAATCGTTGCTTTGTTTGCAAGACTAATATATTTTGCCCTACGTAAAATTCTCTTTTTTCTTTATTACAATTGTGTTGTTTTCCACCATTTACCACTCAACTCAACCAGATCCACCCATTCACTATATTCAGTCAATTTTTTCTCGCATCTTCCAGACTAGTTAACCATTTCAAATTCCGTGTTCTTCACGAGCACAACACTTTACGTGTGTTTTTAGTTACTACATCCTGACAAAGTAGTTTATTTTAAAGTAAATACAGTAGTATCTGTGAATAAACTCAAACATGTAAAAGATGATTTTAAAAATGAAAGAGTATCGTCTTGGTTTCAAACAGATTTAACTTGATATTAAATGATACATGTCGAGACAAAGAATATCCGTTATCTCTTTCTTATCAGTTGATAAGTTACCGACTGAAGACAAATTTGTATCATGCGGCAAATATTGGATCAATATCTATTGCTTTTCAGAAACACTTGCTACAAGCCCTGGCAAAAAAATCAGGAAAATGACGCCATTCACATCAGACGAAGATTGAAGTCCACAGGAATCGGTCATGACGATAACACAATGAAGATTCAAGGGAAAAGTTGTGCCCTTATCAAGAGTTTTGTAACCACTAATTTAATACTTCGATAAGAAAGGTTAATTCGTATAATAGCAAATTAAGATTCCAAGTAAAACTTGGTGGCAAGTCAACCGAGCTCGATGAAGAAAAATTGAACTGACGATATTTTTTTGTTTCACCGTAAAAAAACTCGGCCTTGCAAAGGCTTTTTTGTTGTTTATATATTGTAACATAAGCAATGTGCCGTATTACGTTTCTGCATGGATCGATGTAAATACGAAGTTTAAATTCCAAATTCGTGAACAGCCACGTTCTCAATCATTCAGGAATTTCCTAAGATGTACAAGTTTTCGAAAAATGCATTTGTGATAAGAGGTCGGTAATGGGATTTGCTTATCATGTTTTCAAGATAGTTAAAAAATCCGGTGAGCTTTGTTGTACTATTTTGTTACTAACTTCAATACTACCGGCTCAAGAAAAATGCTGTCAGTATTGCTGACAACGATTCGGTGCCGACTGTTTGGCTAGGTCCTGATAAATGTTGGGAATACACTCCTTGGTGGAATGCCACGGATGCACCCTCGCTATAAACTCTAGTTAACGCTGTTAACACTATTACCAACAACTAATAACTAGTACTAATAACAAAAGAGTATAACATGACTAAAACCTTTGGATCGTTCAACGATGGTCTGTAAAATTTTGAATAAAAATGACTGGTTTATAGCGAGGACCGGTGCATTCATAGCAGTTCACCATGGGGCTAGTGTATACCAAAAGCTGTTAAGCCTGGTTTTGACCAGCAAAGCAATAACAAGATGTGAAACAATTGCAAAAGCAAGAGCTTTTATAATCTTGAAAACGGTTTTGGCACAAGAACAGGAAAAATACCCAATTGCAATCACAAATACCAAATCTTAAATTCTCTATTCTTGCATCAAACTTGTGCGGCTTTCTTCAAAATTTTCTCGTGAAAAGGGTTGTGTTAATGTTTAATTAACCAATCAAAGCACTTGTTCCAGTTTCCTTTGGAGTATCACCTTTCTAAACAGACAAGATGAACGAGGCAGAAGCAAATGGTTGCTTGTGTTTGTATCATGGCTTGTTTTCACGAATGCCAGGAGCTTGCGCATGCGCTTCTTCATAACGCTTGTTTTGCGACGCTCGTGAAAACCAGGCTTTTATTAGAAATCCTATACAACAACGTCAGATGTAAGAACGAACGTCCGACGTAAAGGGGTATGCAGTTGATCCCTGTTGTTAAGCTTTCAAGAGTGAAATATTTACAAAATCGCGAATTTTAATTTTAATTTTTTTATTTATTTTTTAGAATTTAAAAATACTAACAAAAGACGCAATTTTGCATCGCAATAAACAGTTGTATTACGTTGTCTATATAGGAGGTGTGGGGCATCGTAGCACAAGATGTCCAAATCAGTAGCCATCTCTAGTGTTACAGTGCAGCTTTAACATGTACAAATACGTCCTCCGTTTCAGATTTTAAAATTATCTTAAATGATCCAAAGGATGGATATCCAGTATCAAGTGTTTTCATCATTTTAGAAATTGAAATTTCTGGGTTGTATCCACAGTCTTATTTGTTAGTCTGCATTTGTGATATCAACCAAACTTCATATGGCGTACCAGCTTGTTGACTGAATTAAGGAGAAAGTTGCCGTTTGAACTTTGTTGTTCTCTATCTTATTATTATACACAATCTTACTGTATTTTGCTTTTCCGACTAAATGCATTGTTCGGTACCTGCACACTAATACATTAAACTGCATTATGTTTATGTCACATTGTATCATATCATATTGCGTCATCATATCACACTCCATGTAATAGCATACCATATATAGGTATATATGATATACATATATTTGGGACTCATAACCATCGAAATAAACATGATACTGTCCGAACTAAGAACCTTTAGGTAGTCACATGACTTTTATCATCACCATATAATGCAGCAATATTGGTTGGTTTTCACTCATATCACATGTCGGCAAAAATATTATTGCCTAAATACTAAGAATGCATGAACAGCATGGCATACACTGTTTTGATAATTTTACCACTTTGTTTGCAAAGTGCAGCAAGGTGTTACAATTATAGACTGAGCAGTAAAACTGGCTTTGTGAATCTTAACTTTCTCCGACTAAGAGAAAAAAAAGCTACGTTTGTCTACAAGTGTTTGAATGGTCTTGCTTCTGATTATTTCCCCTTAATATTTGCTGACGGCAAGACGACCAGGAGCTATGCTTTAAGAAACACCGAGAAAAACTTGCTCTTTCAGAAAAATAGTTTGATTGCCTGAACGATTGAGGGATGGAAAGATTAAGTGAATAATTGGTTGGTTTGCTGATTGAACGAGTGAGTAAACGATTAGTTGGTTAGTTAGTTAGTTTATTGGTTGAGCGAGGGAGCGATTGGTTGGTTGTTTGTTTTTGACTAATTGATTGGTTGGTTAATTGGTTGTATAGTTGATTGGTGAGTTGATTATGACTCCTCGACTGACCGAGTGATTATGCTAAACTTACCCTCAGCCTTTTCATCAACTCGCAACTCACTCACAAGACAATGAATGACGTATACTGTCGATCCTAACTACGTCGACACCGCAATGTTAAATGCCACTAAAATGAGCCGTTCGCGTTGCTACGTGTTCTGTTTGTACTTGGAAATGCTCTTGTGCAGGGCCTACGCATGCAGAAACCTATATTTTTTGACAGAAAAAATATAAAAATTCAAAGAGAAAACTTTAACTGGAAAAATTTGCGAAGAGTTTTGCTCAAATCGTTGTAAGTGCTTAAAATCTCAAACAACCTAAAAATCGGTATAAATAAAGCATAACAGTTTTCCGTGTTTCGTCTAGAATGTCTTAGCAGTGGCCTATATTTAGACTACACTCAGAATGCTATGAAATACGACTTTGGGAGTTCTATTCTTTTTTGCGCCTCTGGACCCCTTTGGAGCTCGCACCTTCGGCGCTTGTTTTGGTTTTTTCCGGGCCTGACAAACATCCTGAAGTCTACGTACGCTAATAGGGTGGTAGTGCGTCCCACCCGCAGAAAACGCCAGCTAGACTGTACGACCGTCGTCATTTCTTTTGACTCCAGGTAAAAAAATTAATCCTGAATGTTTTACAGTTTACATTCAAGGTACCAAAACCTTTTCGCAACAGCGGTAAATTGCTGCAATCAGCAAAGTCTGATCGATGGAGCACCACTTCTGTGATTTTGTAGGGCCTGCTGTACGAAGTCGGTGAGGACAAACAGTCCAAAAGGATCACAATTCAATGGCCAAAACCATTTTACGACTGCTCTCAATGGCTGCTATACTCGTTTCGCTCGTGTCAGACGTTTTGCTCAGCAGCCAACAGTAGTTTCTGATTGGATGGAGAAGACAAAGTGCGGGGGCACCGCAATGGACAACAGGGGCAGAGATTCATATCAAACTATAGTACAATTCATATCAAATTATAGTTAAGAGAAGACACCAAGAAAACATAAAAAAAACGAATGGGCTAGAATTCTCGCACTTTGGATATGTCTCTCACCTTTGTTAATCTCGCCTTCGTAGAGAATTTATGCAATAAAACCTCTGAGCTATTTAAAAGCTGGGAAAAACTGCTGAAAAAGTGAACGTTATTTTTCCAAAGATTTTTCCGTAATTCCTCCGCTATCCCTTTTTGTTATAGGAAACCCCGGTGACCCTTCGAGTACCAGTTGACCGAAATAATGGCTTGCGCAACCAGTTTAAAGATTACCTTGAGTGATAAAACTCCGAAATGCAACGAGTCTTAATTCGTCAGTTCTGTTACAATAAAAACATTTTTACACTGATTAATCGTTTTGAGCAATGTAAGTGTAACAAAAATGAAAGGACCTAGTTTTCTTAAAACAGATCTTGTTATGACTAATTAACGGTGAAACCTCGCCTTTAACAGCAAATATGCACCACATCACACACGATCAAGTTCCTTTTTTCATCTGTTAACGACCTTTACTATAACTCACTTTGTGTTAATGTCCTTACCACATTAATGAAATAAAAATATATTCAATAAAAGAAAGTTTCCCTTTGATATACACGAGGAGCTCGTGCAAGTACGAACAATATCATCTAGTAACAAACGTTAAAAAGTAATTTTTTATTTGGAACTATATATTAAATAGTTATTTTATACATTAATAACAAGACTTTAAGTTATTTAACTTTTGCTTTACATGTAGACTAATAAACTTAATAAATCAGGGAGGTAGCCAGAGGTGTAGTTTGGAACCCCTAGTGGTCTCTTCCCCAGACACTCTTTCTACGAAATGAAGGCTACACCCATGCTACTAAAACGCACTTTTTGTCCAAACTGGAGTCGTGTGGACCACTTTCGTCAACCAACATGAAGTCATTAGTTTTTCTTAGCCACAGAGAAGTTTCAGCTTTCTGTCAGAGTCAAACCAAATAGTCGATGATTCAGTCTTAAGTCTATTCCCGAACCTTATTTATAAGTCCAACTTACACAGGTGATAAAGCAGAAGAGGAGACGGATCGGAAGGTACGATTCGTTCCAGTGTAAGTCACAAAACACAGACGGAAGGACAAACGGAAGTGAAAGCAGAAAAACCAGAAGGTTTTCTTTTTCTTCCATCTCGGTTTCTACTTCAGCCGAGCCTCCGTCACTTCCATTCCAGTGCAAGGTAAAAAGACAGAAACGGAAGCGGGAGGTTTAACCCAGTCGCAATGGCATTTTCCAGTGAGCAAAACAGCACAACAGCATGCAAACCAGGGTTTTGCCCTGCAAATCTGAATCCTGGCACCGTCGATTGGGCTTACAGAAGAACGTTCTTCCGCGTGCGTCGATAGCGTAACGAGGAAGACTGAGGGACTTTCCCTTTTCTTGCTTGTATAGTATTCGTCTTTTTTTTGTTTTTCATGAAAGCGTGTTAATGTCAAAATTAGAGGCTTTACTTTTCAAACCGCACGAAGATTGAAATAACTTAATACTAAGTTGTTACAATCCCTAATAAAAGCACAAAATTGAGCTTTTCGCGTTCTCTTTTCTAAAGAAGACGATGGAAAGGTAGCCAGCCGGTTGAATTCCTACGCAAGTTGTTGTATTCCGTGATTAAGTTTTGTAAAGTTCTTGTTGACGTTGTGGTCCCCGTTGCTAAGACTTTCTAACATTTTATCGCCCTCCATATGTGTTAGTTTGCGAGGGATCTGCGCATGAACTCCACATATGATATGCAGCCATCCATGTTCGTGTCGTAGGTGGAGAAGATGTGGAAGAAATCCTCTTCATTGAGAGGAAAGTCGAGGTGCTGCAGAGCGGCTCTGAACTCTGATACAGATAGAAACCCATCGCCACTGACGTCCAGTTTCTTAAATGTCCTTCGAAGACTCTTCCAGTCTGATATCATCTGAAATACCACAACATAACGGCGGTAACAAAAAAAAATAACGAGAACAATGGCAAAGTACCTTCTTAATGACTGGTTGCTAGTGAGAACTAAATTTTGATATTCGTTGTATTTTTACGCTCGAAAGATTTAATTTACACAATTTATTTTAAGGTAGTGTAGTGGACGACATTATCATTTCCATACATGGAAAGTACTTCTGGAACTTCAGATATTATTGATTTTTCCCATATTAAACAAGGGCAAAATGACGGGATTCGTGCATATGTTTAATCTAATATTTTATAACTTTTCCACCGCTCATACAAAATCCATGACACAAAAATATGAAAATGTCCCAAAAATATTAAGTTAATTGTCAATGAATTGACGATATAACTTTACTTCATACATACAGAGATCTGATTTTTCACCACTTTTCTTGACCATTTTTGACGTGCTACAGGCGTTAATTTGTAATCACTAAGGACCGCGTTGTTGTGTTCGTTCACTAACCTTATCCCGTATTTTGATGACTATCGCGTCCAGCATCGCCTCCTGTTTTAGTTCATTGACTTGCAGGCTCTGAAAAAAAAGTGAAATTATTGAATTGGTTGTCCAAGTTCTACCTAAACCACGCTGGAGTCCTTAAGCTGGGGCATTAAGAGTCGTTCAACGTTTTCATCATGTTCAATGTAGTACAGAACCAACGGGGGAAAGGAAAGGGCGTTAACCCCACGTACGAGTTAAAGTTTGTTAAGAAAATGGTATGTGACCCCTAAAAGTTACAAAATGATCTTCTTTCCATGCGTTCGCTTTTCAAAGATTTGTACAATTGTATACATTTTCGTTCAATGCTCGAAATGGCTAACGTAAAAGTGTAACTATTGAACAGCAAATACAGCGTTTTACCTTTTTCGTTCCTGATCTCACAATTTCAGCATTCTTGATTGGAATGGCGGGAAGGAAGTGCTTCAGAAACTCCAAGTACCATACTCTGCAAGAAACACGACG